>VZTA01011712.1:0-29125 GCA_013398855.1 Mohoua ochrocephala
AGGTAAAAATCATCATGGCATCATGATAACAAGATTTTTGTCACATTTCCATTAATCATTCGCTTCTGGTGGGATCAATCCAGGCTGCCTCTCATTAAAAACAAATATCAGCAGAGCATTGTTTTGGTGTTCCAGTAAAATTGGCTTTGTTGCACAAAAAAAAAGGTCCTGTATATGATAATCTTTAAAATGAGTATTTTCATTGGGAAAATGCTCCCTCCATAAGAAATGAGGACCCAACTTTAATGGGAAGAAGACCAAATAAAAAAAAGTTTGCAATTTGGACAGAGTTGACTTTTTTTTTTCCCTTAAAGCCTTCAGTTGGCTTTGGACTAAGATGTGTGATTATGTGTCTGTACTGCTCTCAAGGCGTGGAAATTGAATGCTCAGCATATTCGAGTAGAATGAACCTCGTTTAACTCGGGCAAATAATATGAAAATCATATTTTATTAATGTGAATAAGAAGAGAGAAAAGAAGATACATTTTTGTTGTTTGCTTTCTGTAGCTCTTTAAAGTCGCAGCCAGTCCCTAAAACTATGCCAGGTTTTTGCTGAGGGTGCATATTTTTAATATTTGGTGATTGCTTTAAAAAAGAATGTTTTAGCTGCTGAAAGTGAGTAAAGCTCAACATATTTTCATCTTCGTGGTTCTCGGTTTACAGCAGGAAGAGTGACAGAGAACGCAAAAGGAAAGAAAAAAAATTTAAATCGTTTTTAGTTCTCCTGACTACAATAAAATAACTTAAAAATGTGATCAGAGAGAACTTAAAAAAAAAAAAAAATGGCAAGATATGAGTTGTTTATTGTAGCAAAGGAAGGCAGGTGGAGACAGGCTGGCAGGCCTGAACATCACCAGGTAAATTCCAGGAGGGATAAACTGTTCCAGCCAGAGGCAGTAAAGGCTGAGAAACACGTGGACATCAACTGGAACTGAGAAGAAAATTTACATCCATCAAAACACCGAGTTCCTGAAAAGAGTCATATGGGAGTCTGGAAAGTTAAAAAAGTTGTGTTGCTTTGAAGGAGGAGGAGATGCGAGAAAGGAGCCTACAAAAGAAGAGGGAGAGGGACTTTTTCCAAGCACAGGCAGTGACAGGACAAGGGGGAATGGCCTTAAGCTGATGGAGCGTAGATTGAGATGGGATATTGGGAAGGAATCCTTCCCTGTGAGGGTGGGGAGAGGCCTGGCACAGGGTGCCCAGAGAAGCTGTGGCTGCCCCTGGATCCCTGGAAGTGTCCAAGGCCAGGCTGGATGGGGCTTGGAGCCATCTGGGATAGTGGAAGGTGTCCCTGCTCGTGGCAGGGGGTGGAATGAGATGATCTTTGCAACCTCTTACAAATCCAATCATTTCAGGACTCTGCGATTCCCTGAATTACATTGCAAGGTGGGTGCTGATGCTGAACATGGAGACACCAAATTAAGATCCAAGCTGGTGCTTCTAAGGCAAGATAAACAAATTCCTTTTTCCCTCTCCTTTTATCTCTGGATCCTTAAATCAGTGCCACAGGTTTTCCTGTTTTGTTCTGTTTTTTGTTTTTTTTTTTTAATTGGCAAAACTGAATGAGTCATAGGCTTAGAGATTCTTCTGTCTCTCTGAGCAAAGAAACTCTTCAGATAAGGAAATTCAGAATACTGAACTCTCTTAGTGGCAACCACTTGTGCTTCCAAGGACAAGGACTCTCTGCGTGGGTATCTTATCCCGCTGCCTTCAGGAATTGATGTTTCCACTTCAGTGCCTTGTTTAGTTCAACCATTCATCACCTTTTTTACATTAGCAATAGCCTTGGGAAAAACTTTCCTCCTATTTTGAACGGGGACTGGGAATTAAGGGCCACTCCCCGAAGGTTGGAACAAAACAATCTTTAGGGACCCTTCCAACCCCAGCCATTCTCTGATATGATTCTTGTCCCCGTGCCCAAGACTGAAAGCAGCACTTAAATGCCATGGAAGGTCAAGGACTTTGGAAACAAAGTCCCAGCCTGGTTTATCTTAATTTCATTTATAGTAGCACAGAAATGATATGGGCTAAAAAAGACTGAGGCAGAAACCCAAAAAGAAGAAATTAAAACTTATTATTTGATCTTTCCATTGCTAAAATACAATTTCACCTGCAGAGGTACACTTCAGAAATCGGACCAAAAGTGTAATTTAATAGGAAGAGGGTAAAGAAAGTTATTATAAATTAATTGCTTTGCTCCTCCAGCATGACACACATATTTCCGATGACAATAGAATCATGGAATGATCACGGAGTCATTGAGCAGTTTGACTTGGAAAAGATGGTAAAGATCATCTCATTCCAACCCCTGCCATGGGCAGGGACACCTTCCACCATCCCAGGGTGCTCCAAGCCCCGTCCAAGCTGGCCTTGGCCACTTCCAGGGATGAAAGTTGTCTGTCTCCACAGGTAGAAGATACTCAGTGCCAAGATCTTTTTTACAAAAATCGGGATATACTCAGGAGGAACAAATGACTGTGAGCAGAACAAAAATAACATCCGGAGACTCGCCACTCCCCTGAGTAATTGCACCCGAGGGCTGTTCAACAAACTGCCAGAGCCTGTGCTGCATTTACTACTGTGATGTTTACAAAAGCAAGATAAGGAACGCTCCTGGACGTTATGATTTAGCCAAACACGAGGTAGACTTTAATCAGACGAGGTTTACTGCCTCACTCCAGCTCTGGAGAGAAGCTGGACTTGTGTCTTTAAAGAAAATGTAGCTGCTGCCACTTCAACCCACGTACGAATGTACCACGCGTTGGTGACGCTGCAGGATGAGCTGCAAGGTGCTTTTCAACCCATAAATGCTTCTCAGCACCTTTACAAAAATCGATTGGGACATTTAAGGGGTTTCACCTCTGCACTGGTGTGTCCACAGCTGGATGCCCATTGCCAAGTGGTCACGAGCAGTGACCTGATCCGGTCCCGACCCTCTCACTGTCCCAGGGAATCACAAACACCAGGCACGGTCGTAGCTGAGAGCTAGGACCGGTCTCCAAGGTTTATCCTCTTTCTGGAATATTCAAATAGTACAAATCAATTTTCTCAGAGAGTAAATTTTGTGGTTTGGAGCAGAGTCAGCCCCGTGGTGCATTTCCCATTCTGCAGCCATGCCTCCTGCCCACAGCTGGGTACAAATGAGGAGAGTGCACTCCGGGAGGATTAGGAGGAGCTGAGATGGATGGGAAGGATGCTAAATCCTGCAGCCCACACGCTGAACAGCTCACAAGGTCAGTGCTCAGGAAATACAGTTCTCCCTGTGCCTAAAATTCAAGTAAAAGTGTTTCAATCATTACGTCTTCTTAAATCATGGCACTTGGAAAACCTTGTGCAGGTAGGAGAGGTGGGGAGCTGGATCTCCAAGGAGAGACAGCAACTAAAGCACAGTCCAACATTAATGCAGCTGTTTTATCACATGTTGGGTCTGAACTTATCCTTTCCCAAGCTCTGAAATGAGCTGGATGCAGCTTGACTCAGCTTCTCAAAGATCGAGGACACCCACAACAAAACCTCTGTGGGAACACAGCGATTCACACCCGGAATGGATGCAATTGTTAAACTTCCTTTTCCTCCTCCCAAAAGAACAGGAATTCTCTGAACCTCTCAGGTTGCATGGATGAGGTTTCTCTCTGAATTCCTTTCCCTGGGTCCAGCTGTTGTCCACGGGTGCTGTGAATGAAGAAAAGGATGGGACACACTCCCACCCTACAGGGAGATTCCATGCAATCCATGAATTTACAAGAAACTGTGGGATACAAATATTATTTCACCTACCACCTGTAACTCTCCACAAACAGCCCAGGGGAGCTGCTCCCAGCAGGGCTTTGATACAAAATGAATTTACTTTTGTGCACCAAACCCTTTTCCTAAAATCACAGAATGGTTTGGGTTGGGGGGGACCTTACAAATCATCCAGTGCCACCCCTGCCATGGGCAGGGACACCTTCCACTGTCCCAGGCTGATCCAAGCCCTGTCCAACCCGGCCTTGGACACTTCCAGGGATGGGATGTGTTTTCCTCAGGCGTGTGGTCTGAGGTTACAGGAGCAGGCAGGGCTGGGGGCTCCTCAGCAGCAATTTCAAGCAGCCTCTTTATAATCCTGAATTAGACTGTTCTGCAAATAACCCCCCACAACCCCCGTGATTGCAAACAGCGTGAAAACATCAAAATCACCTGGTTTAACCAAATCAAAATCACTTTCCTTTGGAAAAGGGGTATGTTTGACCAGGGCTATTCCTCAACATTTATCTCTCAGCATCTCCTTCTGTTAGAATTTCAGTCTCTAAAAGAACACAATGAAAGTGATTTGAGTTTGTTTTCTGGACTCTACAAGGGCAGAGAAAAGACAGGAAAAGGCTTAATTTCACCCAAGCTTCAATGAAGCAAACAAATGAACACAGAGGAAGAGAAAGCAACAAAGAGATCTTGGATTGAGTCTGAATCAGGAGCAGAAACTGACTGGTTGTTCTGGTGACTGCCACTCCCACAAGGTATCGCGAATTTTTCTTAGACATAATTTTCTACTCTAAGGCTTTTTATTTGTTTGAAAGGAGATATTCAAATAACGCTGAATATTGTTAAAAAAATATTAAACCTTTGCTTGTGTAGGTCTGCACCTTGTGAACATTTCAGTTGAGAATAACCATTTTTTCTTCTGAGATAAGAGATCCAGATCCATGCTGGGTGAAACCGGTGGTAACAGATGAATTGAGATGCCCCGTAATACTTTTTCTGGCCTCTACGTTCCATTCAAGGAGGATTTCAGCCTTCCTTATATCCCACCTGCTCATCTTGAATACTCAGGGTCATCCCCAGCCCTGTGGCATCCCACACCATATGGCATCATGCTCAGTATAAAAACTGGAGAAGAAGGAAATGGGAGGCCTTTGGAATGATGGCATTTTTCTTCCCAAGTAACCATCATGCTTGGTGAATCCCTGCTTTCCTGGGGGTGCCTGAACACCTGCCCGCCCATGGGAAGCCACGAATTAATTCCTTGCTTTGTTTCCTTGTGTGTTGGCTTCTCCTTCAGCTATTTAGGAGTCTTCATTTCAACAAATGAGTTTTCTCACTTTTACCCCTCTGTTTCTCTCTCCCATCCCTCTGAAGGGGTTTGGGGGAGAGGCTGAGTGGGGCTGAGCTGCCAGCTGGGGTTAAACCATGACCACAGGTAGGATTTGGTTCAGATGGGTAAAAATGCTGACTGGGAATCAGGAGAATCTGTTCCTCCACTCCTGCTTGCAGGCAAATTCTTTTTCTGCTGGCAAATAAATTATTTTAACCCTTTGCTTTCTTTGAACGACTTCCAAATTATTTCATGGGTCTATTCTGAAGCTCCTTCGCTGCGTAGCCATCAACTGCAACTCACCGTGACTTCCCTCCAGAGAAGCATTGGCTTTTGTTTCAAAAACACTCCAGGAACATTACTCAGAATGTTTCAAAATACTACATAAATAACGAATGGCCCATCTAAATCATTATAAAACTGATCATCCAGTGAATCGTTCTGGTTTTGTCTGAGGGAGCTCACGTTGAAATAGGTGTCATATCGGTATTTATTCTGACCTCGGCCAGAGTACTAAAACTTTTGAAAATGTATAAGAAAGAAATGAAAATTAATAGGGGTTTGTTTATCACAACAATGATATTATTACCGTGATTGTATTGGTAGCTGTTTATATTAAAAATTCTGCATGCATTCTGTAAAACACCAATGGTGAGCCCTGGAAAACAAATTTGGAGACAATAATATGGGACAAAAAAATCAATAGTTTCACTGTCTGGGAGAGATGAACACTGCTAGAGATAAGAGCTGCTTGCTCTATCAGTTGTTCTTCTCTTCCCCTTCCTTTTCCTGTCAATAATCCAATATAACTGGGGGAATCCAGACTAAAGTATGGTTTCTTTGGTGCATCCAGAGCTCCATGTGTTTATATTGTTTGAGGTGCTTCTAATCCAAGACAGTTTTCCTGCCTTTTTTTGAGCTCAGAGTTGCCTTTTCAATGTTTCTTTTTGCTCAGTTTTCCCAGCAGTCATTCAGGGTGAAGGACATGAATGGGCCATCAAGTCAACCTCCATTTCAAACTCTGCACTATTAGAATCATCTTAAAACATTGTTAAGCCTACGTTGTACGAAATTCCACCTATTTCAAACATCTGAGGCCAAAAGAATTGTTGGAGTTGGCATGGGGGAGGCTAAACAAACTGATTTCACTTACACCTCACCTTTGTTTCCTTGGAAAGTCACGGAACACGTATCGGTCACCATCAGGGAATAGGAACACTGAGCTCTGCAGCGCTTACAGGACAGAGATCTCTTGGAACAGGCAAGTTTTTGGCTGGCAGCAGCAGGAATAAATTATCCATAAAACAAATAGCGAGCCTGGAGTAAGGCGATTTTTGGGACATACTTTCACCTAGAGGTAGCTGATCTAATCACGGATTGGTGTCAGGGTTCGTGTTGACTGTACAAAGTGGAACATAAAACTAAAGGTTTTATTCCTTTAATAAATGCCCTCTATTCTTCTGACCCTCTTGAGAGATCTGAATCCTGCTCAGCAAGTGTCCTTCTCCTAGATGTCTCCAAAAAAAAATGTGAAGGAAGTTCTAAGAACTCTGCTCCTCATTAGGGAGTCGTTTGCTTCTTTTCTATTTCTCTTTGTCTTGAAACCCAGGGAAGGGTTAAGTTTCCAAACGGAACATTTGTCTTTGGTTCTTTGTTCGAGCCGTATTTAGCACAGAAGGCCCTGTACCTCAGCACTGACACCTCTCTTTGCAATAAACCTTGGAAAAATTCCCTGGAGGAAAGTGCAATTAGAGCAGGAGAGGAACACGGTGACTCAGAACACCCCGTTTGGAGTTGGCAGGGAAAGGATGCTGGGCTGAAGCCGGGAGATGCATCAGCTGCGGCAGCAGCAGCAAAGTGAACGGGGAGGAGAAGTGTTGTCCCAAAGAACGTGTCCCACTTGGCCTCCAGAAGTGCCCGAGCTTCTCTTGGGTCATTTTGCCGTCTCTTGTCTCCTGCAGCTGATCAATATTCAGCCACATGGAAACAGCTCTGCACATCTGTCTTTTAACCATGGCATTGTCCCCACACCCAAATCAAGTCTAGCGACACTGACAGTCAAAAGGTCTCTGAACACTGCACTGGACTGGAAAGAGTGAGAAGCAGCACTGGTATGGATCTCAGAGGCTTCATGAAGAGCTTGAAAATGAGGATCCCAAGCCCGGGTGAGGCACTGCAACTATCTTGAGGCCCAAGGAGAACATTGGACCTTTCGAAGGAACCATTCTACCTGTAGCTTGTTTAAGAGGTTATCAGCAGATCTCCTGGGAGATAAGAAAGGGAAAGAAAACTGTTACTCCCTTTCTTGTTTCCTGTTTCCAGAGCTGTTTGATATCCTTGAAAAGAGCTGAATCCTCTCAGATCCTGGGCCCATGCTGAGAGCTGCCTGGGCAGTAAATCCTGGTGGCTGGATGGATGTGGAAGCTGAGACATCTGAGAAGCTGCTCGTGGAGAGCAAGTCTAGAACTTTATCTGTTGCTTGAAAATAGATTTTTGATTTGGTCTCTCCTATGATTCTCTTTGACTGAGCACTTCAGAAATGTCTATTGAGAGCAATATCAGAGATAAGTCCCCAAAGGGCAGCTCCCAGGTAACCTCAAACACATGGCAGCTGTGTAGGATGCAGGAAAATGAGCGGGTGAGTCACTGTTGAGAAGCTTTTTGACATTTGGTGGTGTTTTATGGTCTGTAAAATGTTCTGAAGACGCTGAGATCAAATGCTTCTCCTTCATTAATCCAGTTTTCCTGCTGAATCTCCTTCTGGTCTTGGCTACATTTCTGTTCATAAGCTGTGCCAGTAGCTGGTGGCCATTTGCTGCCAGAGGCAGGAACCTCGCAAGGTGTAACCTTGTATTTATCCCAGAAAACAATCTCACAATGGTCTCAAAATACCCATTAATAATCTTGGTGTCCCTATATCATAAACCTGAATTATTAAAATTCTTGCATTATTTTGAATATGAGTAATGTTTGTCCACTAAGGTGCTCCTGAAGAGAGGCCATTCTCAGATTATCACCTGGTAAGGCAATTTCAGAAAGTAAGAAACGTGCACTTCTCCAAAGAGAGAAAAGAGCAGCACTGGGGCCTTTAGTTAAGCAGTCTGACAGTAAAAGACCATTGAAAGATGGGAATGGAAAGGAGAAAAAAACCTTTTAAAGTGTCCTTCTTCATCTTACACTTTTAATTGGAAGTAAACTTAAGTGAAAAACACTGTGAGCAATGGAATCTTCAACATCCCGCAGGGAATTTTTGCACAGGTATGGAGTGACAGGACCAGGGTGAATGGCTTCAAAGAGATGGAGGTAGATTTAGAGTAGATGTGAGGAAGAAATTTTTCTCTGTGAGGGTGGGGAGGGGCCTGGCACAGGTTGTCCAGGGAAGCTGTGGCTGCCCCATCCCTGGAAGTGTCCAAGGCCAGGTTGGATGGGGCTTGGAGCAGCCTGGGATAGTGGAAGGTGTCCCTGCCCATGGCAGGAGGACTCAAATTAGATGGTCTTGAACTTCCCTTCCAACCCAAACCACTTCTACTCGTGCCTTGAACAAAACAGAATTTAAATATCCCATTTTAAGTGTTCATTTTTGGTAGAACAGGAAACAGAAAGCTCCTGGGTGACAATGAAAGTGATGTGGAGACCACAGACCAAAGGATAAAGGGCTTAGAAATCATAGGGGCAAATGAACAACACGGAGGAGGATGATCGCAGGCGAGCCTGTGAAATACTTAATTGCAAGCTAAATAAATTTCATTTATTTAGAAACAATATAGATCTGTGTCACTGAACTTTGTGCAAATTGCCACGGGGGTCTTTTTAATGCCCACTGGGCCCGAGTTCAGCAACGTGATGGATTGTTCAATTTACTGAGTAAACCAAGAGCTCTCCGTGAATTTCAGATGCTAATCTTCTGATTGAACTCCATTGCCGGCGAGACCTGCCCTACAAAGTTTGCTAATAAGAATTGATCCAACTATTGATAAGGATTTAAAAGGTTGATGCAGGATATTAACCACGTATTGAATTCAGCTACTCCCCAGCTACTGTTACAGAAAAAAGTGTAAGGCTGTTTTAAACCTGGTAATAATTAATAGGTATCATCTCCACGTGAAGTGACATCATTAATGTGTCATTAAGTTAGGGGACACCATCATGTGAACAAGCTAATCATGGAAATTTGAGATGTGAGAGAAGAATGAAAAGTCCATGCCATCAGTGTGTATATTGAATCACACATTTATCCCCACTGTCCTTCTTGCAGGAGGAATTTCTTCACAGAAAGGGTTGACAAGCATTGGAATGCGCTGCCCAGGGAAGTGGTGGGGTCACCGTTCCTGGAGGTGTCCAAAGAATGCCTGGATGTGACACTCAGTGCTCTGGGCTGGGTGACAAGGTGGGGGTCAGGCCAGGTTGGACTTGATGATCTCAGAGATCTTTTCCAACCTAAATGATTCTGAAAGTTCTAAAAGTGAAGATACAAACTTCGAAAATTCTGAGGAAAGGGACACCCGAAAGGGCTTAGAGAAGATTTCAAACTGAACCCAGCTCTGATCTATCAGTGTCATCATGGTTTAAACTACTGTGGATGAGCCTGGTGGCCTCAATGCCAAAATCAGTGTTTGGTTGGACCTTACATGTCCAGAAAGCTGAGGACCTTTCCTTCCTGAGATTTTGTGAAAAGAGAAATCCACAACACGATTTCCTTGGCACTGTGGTGAGTCAGGGCTTGGGTGTTCATGCCAAGAAGTGTAATGGGGAAAATCGTGGACATGTTTTTCAGCAGTCTCCCAAAGGGGTCTGCCATTGTTCTTGTAGAAGAATCCTCCACATCCACGTGTTTTTTGAACACTTCCAGGGATGGTGATTCCACCACTGCCCTGCGCAGCTTGTTCTAATGTCTGACTGCCCTTTCAGTGAAGAAATTTTCCCTGATATCCAATCTAAACCTTCCCTGGTGCAACTTGAGGCCATTTCCTCTGGTTCTATCACTTGTTCCCTGGGAGAAGAGACCTGAGTTACATCTTGGGAGAACTCAGTAGATCTTTCTATTTCTCCTTTGCTTATTACTCCCAAAAGAGATGGGGAAGGGGAACTGAAGGAGAGACACAAAAAACCCCAAAGTGACTGTCTTTTGTTGAAAATCAAGGCAATTCAGATGTCAGGTTACTATTAGTGAATTTTAAGAGCTTTCTTAATTGGTCTTATGTTAGAAGGCAGTAATTAGCATGTGTATGCAGTACCAGTCACTTCATCAAAAATTGATTTGGTTTAATTAGATTTACACATCTACCATTTCGCTAAACCCCAAAGTAATTTGAAGCTGTGGGTGGGCCCCCACATCCCTAAACCAGAAGGTGAAAAGCTGGCACGCAGCCCTATAGCAAGATTTGTTAAATCTGGTGGAGTGCAGCAGAGGCACAAACAACGCTCGTATCCCAGAGCTCATGGATATCCCACGTATTTTGAGTCTCATGTTTTGAGTCATACTTTTATCCCACATAAATTGAGTCTGACATTCATCCGATAATCCTGGACCCAGCCAAAACTAAGCTGGTTTGAGCACCCAGAGGATCTCAAGAGATGGACACCAGTTTCTGGATTGATGATTTTTTTCCTGATCCTTTATTGAAGGAACCTGCAAAGGCCAGTGTTTGCAGAGTCACAGCAAACAACATTTACTTAAGCAAGTATTAAATTGGATACACTAAAATGAAAAAAATNCTGGTTTGAGCACCCAGAGGATCTCAAGAGATGGACACCAGTTTCTGGATTGATGATTTTTTTCCTGATCCTTTATTGAAGGAACCTGCAAAGGCCAGTGTTTGCAGAGTCACAGCAAACAACATTTACTTAAGCAAGTATTAAATTGGATACACTAAAATGAAAAAAAATAATCAGTTAAGGCTAAAAAATCCTTATCACTCGATGGAAGACAGTGAAATAACCCTGAAGAACTTGCCTTATCAACACCGAGATTTATGGATAGTTTGTTAAAAGATTTTCCCCTAAAACTCACATTACAACACAAACTGATATGCGGAGGAGTAATCACAACAGGCAGGATCAGAGATGCTCAATAAAACGAATTCCAAGCCTTTTTTATTTCTCAAGATCCTCCTGGTGTTCTCAGTAAATCCATGAAGGTTTCTCAACACAGAAAGGGCAAAAATGGAATTCCAGCTCTCAGACATTTGCTTCTCGGCTCTACTGAAACAGAACTGCAAAATGAACAGTTTGGGTACAGTTCTCCAACCCGAATGATTCCACGATTCTAAGGGAGGCTAAGGCACAAGAGGTGGCTGAGATAGGTTTGGTCAATATTGAGGTGAGAAATCTTCTGAGAACCTTGCTAGGCTTTGTAATAAAGCACCTTTCAAGCTGTGTACGTTTATCTGAGAAAATGATTTATTGCATAGAAGTTACCCACAAATTGCCTGTCTTACATGTGGTGGCTAACACAAACAACCCCAGTTTTCTACATTCCCTAATTCTAGACAAGAGAGACTGGGATTCTTTCTTCATTTATTATTTATACTTCATGTGGTTAAAAAAAAAAAAAAATTAAACAAAATTTACGTTTTTGTGTTTGAAGCCTGTCCTAGCAATCATTGAGATTTAAAGAAGCCTGTCTAGACATGAATTTCATTTTGGATAGCCCTGACATAGAACGTTTGTATCATGACATACCCAAATTTTTAATGGCAACTTGAGTCATCTCTCCTTTTTGATTGAAAGACCTGAGACCTAGAGAAAAAAGCCCTCCATTAATCATAAAATCTGCTTTGATGCACCTGATATCCCCTTCCTGGCCATGCAGGGAATGACTTTGCTCTGTCTCTTACGCCTTCTAGAAATTGGACGTGGTTTTGTGATAGAGGTTTTAACCTGATAACTACCAGTGCTGAAATCTGATTATGGTAGAAATCCGTGGCTGAAGTGATATCGAGTCTCAGAAAGCCTGACCCTGACCTCTGAGTTTTGAGTCTTGTCTTTGGAAGATGTTTTCAGAGAGAGGAAAAAAAAACCCAAAACAAACCTAAAATCCTTATGTGTCTCTCTAAAACTATTCCTCCCCAGTAAAGTGAAATTTCAAGGTTGATGTTGTGCTTCAAGCCCCTGCTGGGCAGGAAAAATGGCATTTGCCACACAGCTCTGATATAATTTTCCCTTTTCTTGCTTTACTTCTATTTTTAAATCTTTTCGTTTTCCCATGTTTTGCTCTTTTCATTGGTGACTTCTTTTGGTCTGAAACGTTGGTCAGACAAGACAGAGGGGAAAGGGAGCAGCAGAAGAAGCTGAACACTATTTTTGCACATCTGCATTGCATAAAAACTTTGCCCTTTGGGAGGCACAGGGGAGAGTATTACACAAATTATCACGTTTTTTCACACTGTCACACAGTTTCTTCCCACTGCTCTGCTATCAAAACATGCTCCAATAAAAGATAACCACTGTGGGTTTTATTTATATCTGGATTTAAAACAGTTCCAGCAGGAAAACTGTTGCAGATTTATAATAACCAGGTATTTTTATGCTCCCCCTTTGAGTGACACACATAAAAAGAGAGATTGAAGTGTTCAGGAAAGGCTAAAATGTGGGAAAACTTTGAGAAGACAGTGGAGAGAAGTGTTTTTTTTAAATGAAAAATCTGTATTCTTCATGTCTTGGGTTTTTTCCAAATCCTCTTGTTTGAAACATGAAATCACTGGGGAAAAAATCAGTCTTCTTACACATTGTGACACCTCTGAGTATGACAGTCCCTTTCTTCACAGGTGAAAATCTACCTGGGATGAAATGATTTGTCCATATTCTGCAGGGAGTTCAGCTGCTGTTGGTCATGGATTTAGGGCTCGGGGTGGAGACTCAACGCTTAATTCGTGTTTATTCAACATCCTGGCTCACTTGAAAACTCTCTTAAAGATGAACTTTCCCCACCTGTACTGGAGATTTGAATATGCACAGCACCTGACATGAAGGTGTCCTGTGTTTTCAAAGACCTTTAGGAACGATCAAACCCACACCTTGGTTTTCACCATGTCGTTGTCGTGGCTCCTTGGAGAGAAGAAGGAAGGAAGAGAAGAAGATCAGTTTTTCAAAAAATGCTGAGTTGTTGGTGGCAAAACCTTATATTTCATAATTTTACATGTAAACGATGATCTTCTCCTTCTGCAGGTGCATCATCCTTCCCTCGATTGGGGCAAACCCCCTCAGCTTTGCCTCATCCTCAGGATTCTCTGCTCTGCATTTTTCCCTAGTTCAGAGCACGTTTGCCCCAGGCTTTCACAGGGTGTTAATGCTGATCCATAAAATCAGAAAAAAATAGGATAATGGTACTTCCTGCCAGCACAATCCCAAATCCCTGATCAACCCCGAGATTTTGAGGAGCTTTGTGTGGGTTGCAAGCGTGTAGGAAGAAGGGGAGGTGTGTGGGACGACTGTGCTCCCCAGGCAGGTGTCACTTCTCTTGTCCCCCTTTGGGGATGTCCCCCCTTGTCCTGACTCTGTCCCCATCAAAATCCAGACCATTGAATTGCCTCAAAGCAACAAAAAAATTAAAGCATTGAAGAGTGGGTAACAACAAGGTGGCAGGCAACGGTTCCCTTAACAAAATACTGAAATGAGAGGGGAATAACACACAAATAATCCTGGTTAGAGCTTGGATACTGTAGCTGCAATGACCAGAACAGGAGACCTTGTTTGTGTTCAGCACAACCCTAGTGCTTGTAAATGAACTAAAATAAAATATAAAATAAAATAAAATAAGATAAGATAAGATAAAATAAAATAAAATAAAATAAAATAAAATAAAATAAGATAAAATAAAATAAAATAAAATAAAATAAGATAAAATAAAGTAAAATAAAATAAAATAAAACCTCACTGCGTTTTGCTGTGCCTGGGTTCTCGCTGCCCTCTCTCCTGGGCAATTAAAAACTGCTCTTTCTCTGCTCCTCTTCTCAGGGAAGGCTTTAACAGACCAGCAGACGCCGGGATGGGAAATAACCTTCCATGCAATGTCACAGGTAACAGTTTTCCACGGGGGGGTTTCTATTTTGAGGTTGCAGATCGAGCTGGACCTGTTGGACTGGTGTTTGTATAACCCAGCTGCTGGAATGGAGAGCAGGGATGAGGCAGGAGATGACAGGGTAAGGACATTCTCTGGGTGAACCAATGGACATGAGGCAGTTGTGCCAAATAAAATCAGATTCTGCAGGGACGTGTGACATTCAGAGAGGGGTGAATGATGGAAGTACCTGGGGTATAATTCAACGAGAAAACACCAATGTCTGTGATAGAGACGTGATATCTCAGCTGTGTCTCTGGGCTTTCCAGACCTGCGAATGAGGTCTGGAGCACAATTCATCCCATCCTGAAAGAGGCATCCAAAATAGGCCCAAAGAGCTGCATCCCAGAGGTTTGTATTCCTTTCCCCTGAGCGGCCACAGGGGAGTCAGGGGTCACTGTTCCCTGGGTAAATGTCTATTACAGCTGGTGAATGATACATGAGTTGGATCTAACCGTGTAATCAGGATGCTTTAATTAATTAAAGGAGATGAATAGGCATTTTATCTGAATTGATTAGCTGGCTAAAACCTCTATTTCTGTCTGGTTATTGTGGAGAGAAACCAGACTTTGACAAGCCTGGACAGCAGACAGGTTGAAACACTTACTTTGACTTGAACTTTGGTTTGTGCGAATAACTCTTGTGTATGACGTGGGATGGAGCTTGGAACAACCTGGGATAGTGGAAGGTGTCCCTGCCCATGGCACAGGTTGGAACTGGGTGATCTTTAAGGTCTCTCCCAGCCCAAACCATTCTATGATTCTGTGATCACAGAGAGGCAATCAGAAAGCTTAGTTTTGCTCAGACAGAGCAAGTTTACAGGGAAAAGAGTTTTGCAGAGAATACTGTTGTAAAATGAGGCTCTGGGACTGAAGTTCACAACAAGTTGTCAACTGCACGTGCTGTTATGATCCTGGAAACAAATTAATTCCATAGAACATGATAAAAATATATACCCATGGCAACTTCTTGCTACTGGGAACGAGAGATCAATCAAACTGGGCAGTCCTGTCCTCAGTCAAAAGCCATGCGCAGCCTGTGTCCCTCTTCCTAATCTAGAAAAACAAAGAGTAATTTAAAATTTAAGTAAGAACTTTCCTATTTCAAAACAATTAATAAACTGAGGAGTGGCTATTCCTCAGGGATTGTTTTTAATTAAAGTCTGCTTTCTCTCTCTCTCTCTCTCTTTTTTTTTTTTGAATTATCAAACCTCCCAACTAAGTCCAGTCTACCAGGAGGAGCCTGTTGAAGTGACAGATCACAGTGTGTGGAGATGGAGGGAAAAAAACCCCAATCCCACAACCTGCTTTTAATGAAGCAAAACATTCCTTCAATGCTGTCTGGCTAATTAGTAACAGGGATCATTTCTCCCATGCACCATAATTGTCACAAGCAAGGCCAGAGGTCACCTCAGGTATCCCATAAAAACAAACATTCCTTCCGTATCACAATGAAGGTTGCCACACAGAGACACAGGAAGGATAATCTGGATTGTCAGCTGCTGTGTGTGGAGTAGCTCTGTGATGAAGGACACATTTCCCATATTCCTGAGTGGGAAAGATCTCCCAGGGAAGCAATGAACCTGGCAGGAGCTGTCCTGGAGCTGCACATCCATGAGCATCCTGAGATGCCTGGTGTCCAAGTTACTGCTCTCGCCAGTCATTGAGATCACAGACTCACAGGATTTTGGGATGGTTTGGGTTGGAAGGGACCTTAAAGATCATCCAGTTCCAACCCTGCCACCTTCCACTATCCCAGGTGGCTCCAAGCCCCATCCAACCCGGCCTTGGACACTTCCAGGGATGGTGTTAGGGTAGAAACACATAATCACTGGATGATTCTATGCCGGTGCTTTTATTGAAGAGCTCTGGGAGTCAGGGTACAGACAAACCCAAATCTGACTCCAACATGGATTCGAGTTGGATACATTTTATACTCTTCCTTTACATAACTGTTGTATAATTCCGTGTTAATCATTGAATTGATATTGTTTTATTGTTATATATTGTTTTCACCCAAGCATGAGTCTTCAGCCCCTTTCCCATATATTGATTTCATCTACTATTTAGGTGGCTACACACAGGTGGGTACACACAGGTGGGTGCGCGTGATTCTACTGAGATAATGCATAATTACTCCCGTTCCCCAGGCCTAGTACACATAGGTAGGTACATAGGATTTTACTAAGATAATGTATAATTACTCCCGTTACCAAGGCTTACTTTAGCTACCACGATTTTAGAAACATTTTAACCCTATGTTATCAATGGGGCAGCCACAGCTTCTCTGGGGAATCCATTCCAGGGCCTCACCACCCCCACAGGGAAGAACTTCATCCGGACTGAGCTGGCTGCAGGCTGGGATTGCATCCCAGAAACTGCCAGGGAAGGACGTATCTGCCACGCATCATCACAGCCCTCCACCGCCACCCCTCGCAATCGGGGTCTTGCTTTGACCTTTCGAGCAGCACCTCTCAGAATAAATATTTCATGCAATAAATGTGTTTCTTCGCTGTACACCAAGAGCACAGAACCTGATAAACTTCTGAGCTTTCCTGCCAAGATTCAGTGTGGCAGATTGGGCTCAAAATCACCATACATGAGTTTTTCCTCCTCATTCAGCTGTACTTTCACTGCATCCTACATATTTTTTTTTTTTGTACTGTATGTACAGTGTCATGTGCTCAGTCAACAAAAAGGTTTTAATAACGTGACACAAAGCCGACCTGGTTACAGGTGTCCCAAACATGTTGGGTTAAATCATAATCCAACTTAAATCAAAAACTATTATTCCACTACCTTCAAAGGGAGATGAAAAAGTCCGAACCCATCAATTCATTATTCAATGAAGGTACACATCAGTGAACAGGCATTTGGTTTTTTCCAGCATTTATTTTTGAGGAATAAAAAAAATGTCTAATTATTAATTTTATTTTTTAATGAGGTAATGGTATAAGTATTCTTTTCCCCCCCCCAAATTTCTAGAGAGCTAATTTTAAGTATTATTTTTGTTGAGAAGATGGAGTTATAGCTGCATACTTGAGTACTGAAATAGAGCTGTTTTTCACAATTTCTGATCCATTGCATATGGTGAAATTTTGTGTCCTAACTTGAAATCAGAAAACAGTTTTCCTAATCTTCAGTGGAGCAACAGAATCTGTTTTTCATCTGGTAACACAGATGCTTTTGGAACATATAGAGCTGAATATACCATTGTGCAGGTTGCATCTGAAGAAAAATAATTAAAGTAACACTGAAGTTACAATAAAAATTATTCAGAAGTCTGGAAAAACTGGAAGAATTTGTATGTGCAATCTTGGTTTTCTTTTCTATCTGAGAAACTAAAATTCCACCGTATTTTTGACTTCATTACTATTTTTTTTATTCAGCATACTCAAAGTCATTTTGGTCTCCATTCTGAGGTGGCAAATTTTCCCTATAATCATAGATGGAGTTTTCCTGTCCAGCAGCAAATCCAGGCTGCATTAGAGGAAAATGTAGCTCAGATCTTACAGAGATTCAGACAGGGCAGGGTCTTGTTGTAGAGGTTGAAATGTTCCCTCTGCAGTCAGGGGGATTTAGTCTTGTCTCTCCCACTAATTCTATTCCTGGTTTTAGACCTGGCGAAGATGATCAGCATGAATTGCCCCAGTTCACACGGCTTTCCTGGGAATAAATTTCTCTGTTTCCTGTTGGGATCCACACTACTCATTTACTTGAGTGGTTCAACCAGCCAACACAGGAAAGGGCAGAGGTTCCTACAGGTAGGTGCTGTCATGTGTCCTAAGGTTATGTGCCCGCGCAATTTCTGTGGTGCTGGGTGTTACAGCTGCTGCATGTTCCACAGAACCCCTTTGCTGAGGGGTCCCGGGTGGGGCCAGACCCCTGCCAGCCAGCTGTTCCCCACCCAGGGCTGTGATAGCCAGCCACCACCCTGCGCATCGTTCTGGTTCTGGCACCCCCAGAGGTGGAGAGGTGGCTCTTGGGCTGGACAATCGTAGGTTTTATTATGGGGGACCCCAGGGAAGAGAAAGGTCCCACATGGCGTCCCAGGAACCAAGAGAGCGAACTTCTGTTCAGCTGGGGGTTATAAGGGAGTCCCGAAGGGGGCGGGGTAACACAAAACAACCAGTGGGGAGAGAGGGGGAAAGGGGCGGGTGATACAAAGCCAACCGATGGGAACAGAGGGGCAGGAATGGGGGCTTTGGTTGCACCTTGCAGGGGCACGTGAATATTCATAGGAGTGGGTGGGAGAGGCTTCTTCCAACAAACCTGGAGGGGGCTTTCTTGGACCAAACCATGGTCCCTTGGTCTTTTGGCCCCCCCCGCTACCAACTCATTGCAACATCCTAAGACACAATGAAAGGATGGCTCAAGAAGCAAAAATCAGCTTTTTATATTTGCTGGCCTTAAGCTGGGTTTACAGCAATGTTTAAGGTTCTTCCCAAGAGTCATCTTCAGCCATTCCTCACCACTGAGATGTTTCACCCTTAAATTCACTTTACTTCAGAGTGCCAATCCCACGGCAGTGAGAAACATCATCTGGCTTTCTGTCTTGTCTGTCCTTCCCAATTTGCCTCTGCCAGTGAGCAGCTGACAGGGATGGAGAGCTGCAGAAGCCCCGGGAGTCAGGCACAGGGAGCTGGGGGATTGCTGAGGAGGTTTGGCAGGGCTGGAGTCCCTCAGGCTCGGGTATGAATGGCTGCCAGCATTGAATGATATGGAATCACAGTGAAAATGGTGTGTAAATTCAGGCTCAAGCCTCTGCTTAAGCTTATTCGAGCTCTCTGTATAAAAATCGGTGTATATATAAAAATAATTGTGTAAGTTCATTGACATCAGTGGTATAGCAACCTTCTGGCTACTGAATTCAGGTTATGTCTCTCCCTTGGAATGGGGAGACTTAGCTCCAGCAATTTATTTTTAGTGCCTACTAAAATTCCATCTGAAAACAAATGAAAATTTATTCTACTCCAGAGCTGCTCTCTTTGTTACCGCTCGGTGCAGAACCAAGCTCTGCTTTCCACAGTGTGTCCCTGGGATCCTGGCTCACGTTCCTGCCTGCACGGGGCCCTGCCTCTGTCCACACCACACTCACAAGCTGATGATTCCAGAAGAATTGCCCCGGAACCCTCTGGGAGGAAAAGTCTCCAAATTCCTGGTGGAAAGCATTGACCCAAGGCTATTTCATAGCAGCAAGCCATCAGAATATTCCCAATAAAATTCACTCTGTGGTTATGTGAAACCCTTTTCTGTGACTTGTAATCGCCTAAAAATAGCTGCTGTGCTTTGTCACTGCCGTGCCTGAGGCTCGTTTCCCTCTGAACCCGTTTATGGCCTTTCCTTGACCTCTGGTATCTTCTGCCAGCGCTCTGTGGTGCCATCAATTGATCTCTCCCTGGGTGATGGAGGCAGCAAACTCATCACACTCCTTTTCCATGCCCGAGGTCAGATGGAGCCTCAGAATTCCATGATATTTACCTGAATAAACATCTACAACCCCCAGCGTCAGTTTTCAGCTCAGGGGGTGGTTGGTGTTTGTATTAATCACTAATTAAATGCTCATTTCTAGTACAGTCATGTGCATTACCCAGAGCACGGACTGAATTACGGCAGTGACAGATTTCAGACAGCAGAAATATTTGCTTGAGGAATATTTCCTTGGAGATTTTTTTTTTTCTTCTCATTCCCTTTATGGCAAAACAATCCTGTTTTTAATAGGGAGTAATCTTATTTATCTCTCTGTGCTTAAAATCATAACGAGTATTTGCTTAGGAAATGCAATTGCTTGGAACAGTGAGAGAAAAGCAGAGGAAGAACTATTTTGTTGGGGTCTATTTGGTTATTCACAGCATAACTGCAGTTAAAAAAGGGAAAAAAAAGGGAGAAAACCCCAAAGAGAAAGGAAACAGGAGCACACATGAATTCTTTTCTCTAATAGAAGCTGAAGAGAGGCACAGCAGGAGAGAAGAGCCCACAATTGCCTGTTGTACCGGCTGGCTACTCGAGTGTGTGTTTTTACAAGCTGATTACTCATGGAGTAAACTTGACTCACAGTTGCCATTCATGATTTGATTTCCTTGCCTGCTTTGACTGGAATAGCTGAGCCTGTGTTTATCCAGCTCTGCTCTGGAAAGGCTCTGAGGTGCAATTCCAAGGCGATTCCTGGTGGATGGGCCTGAAAACTTCACACCTAATTACTTTCTGTGGACACTTACAGCGCCCTAGGGAGTAAGGAGGCTTTTTTATCACTGTAGGAGGTCAAAAGGTTTAATTCAGCCCTGTCCTGAGAGCAATGAACCCTCACAGGCTGAGAGGTGTGGTCACGAGCTGCTGCTTATGCTGAGCTCTGCTCTGTTTGCATTGTCAACATCCATTTTAATATCTTTTTTTGGCAGCACCACAATGCATATTTTCATTGGTTTCCTATTCCTAAACAAAAGGCATTGCTTAATCCACACCTCCTGCAGTGTTTGCAGGAGTGGTGCAGTGTGTGCCTTTCGGGTTTTTTGGCCTTCCAGATCACACCTTGCAAACTTCTATATCCCTAAAACAGGCATTAAAATTTACACCACCAAGCTAAGGGGGTGGCAACATCTGGGGGTGATATTTGGAATTAAAAACAAGCACTTTATTGGACATTCAAATGCTAAAAATAGGCAACAGCTACTGTAGGCAAAAGCTTTTACTTTTCTTGTGGAGAACGCTGTAAATATCCAAATTATTTCAGGGAAAAAAGTATAAAAAACTGTAGCAGCTTGAAAAAAAAATCAGGGATTTAGAAAGGCAAATGATATTCATCTATTTTAGAGTCAAATCAGAGTCCTTTGATTTCTGTCCTTATTCCTGCAAATCACGGAAAGGTTTTGCTGTTGATATTTACTTCCATTGTACAGATACAGGTGTTCCAAGCAGATACTTCCGGGATCAGATTCACATCATAGAATACTTTTTCCTTTTTTTCTGAGAGAGTGAATTCCCATTTCACACCGGTTGGGTGTGTTAATCCCCCACATCAACAATTAGAAATTATCCAGAAGTGGAGAAAAATATTTTGAGCACATGGGCTGGCACCACCTGAAGACACAGAAGGAAACACAACGGTGCAGCAAAGGCTGTGAATTCTGACCTGCTCCCAAAATTTCTACTCAAGAAAAAAAAAAACATCTTTTCATGGCTGGTGGGAGTTTCTGAAAATAAGGTTTGCAGAGGAGCCTCTTCAAATGAGGGAGTTGGGTGTCAGCAGCAGCTTGGTACCACTCACACATTGAAAATTCCTTCTGCAAACAGTGCCAGGGAAAATCAACTCTGCTACTCTGTCTCAGCGCAGTTAAGTGCAGTCTATCTTGTAGAACAAAGAGATTAATTACTGACCTCCAGCAATTAATTATAATCCAGAAAAGGATTAATTTATATATGGGCTGCAGTGAAAAGAAAAATATGTTCTTTTCAGTAAGCATAGTCAAATAAAGACTTGTCATTTCTTAATTATATCTAATTGAAAGAACACCTAACCTGTGACCAATAAAATCCAGGGGCAATTTTCCATGTCTTGGTGATTGATTGTGTTTGTGCAAGGAAAACAAAAATGGGGGAGGTGAATTTACTTAACATCAGCATGAGTAAATAAAATATTCCTGGTTTATATACCTCATTAGATTTTATAATCAGGACTAAAATTAGGTAGTGGAAGCCTGCAGCCAATTCTAGACTTTGTCTTGCCTGAAAATAGTGTGGGAATAGGTCTGTTCGGTTGGGTTTGCATTTACATTTCTTCTGGGAGGGATTCACAGGTGAGATCACTCAGGGGGCTTCTGAAAGAGGTGAATACACAACAAGGAGGAAGACAGCCCGTGAGGAGGAGATTTAAATGTCTTGCCAAGGAGGTAAATTCCTCCTCGAAATGGGTAAAGCTGCAAGAAAGGCATTTGGTTTTACACAGGTTGCTGAGAAGAAGATGGGGCTGTAACAGAGTAGTGCCAGAATCAGTCCTTGTATGGTTGGAAAAGACCTTTAAAATCATCAAGTCCAACCTTCGACTTGGCATCATCACCATGTTCCTACTAAACCACGTCCAAAAGGGCCATATCCACAATTTTTTGCACTTCCAGGGATGGTGACTCCACCACTGCCCTGGGCAGCCTGTTCTGATGTTTGACCACCCTTTCAGTGAAGAAAACTTTTCCAAACCTCCAGCCTAAACCTCCCCTGGAGCAATTTGAGGCCATTTGCTCCCATCCTGTCCCTGTTCCCTGGGAGCAGAGCCAGACTCCCCCTGGCTGCTCCCTCCTGTCAGGGAGTTGTGGAGAGCCAGAAGGTCCCCCCTCAGCCTCCTTTTCTCCAGGATAAAGCAGCCCCATCAATATTCTTATCCCTTAATTATCTCAGGATTGCTCTGCTTCGTTGGGGCACCACCATCCCTTTTCCCTCGCAACATTCATGACGGTTTTTCAATTTACCTCTTTTTTTGTTGGTTTGTTTTCCTGTTTTCCTGAGCTTCTTTTCTATAGCTTTGGGCATCTCCCCACATGTGCTGCCTCAGCAGCACAGCAGCCTCTCTGAAACTCTGCTCTGCCTTGAAACAATTCTCCAAACCCGGGTTTTTTAGGAGCGGCGAAGTGCCACTGCTGAGTCAGCGCAGCGAGAGCGCTGATCCGCGGAACACGAGCTGGGTGAGAATCAGCCAGCCCCTGATAATGTCAGGGAGCATTCATTAGGCTGCAGGAGGAAATAGGAACACCATTATAGGCAAATTCCAGCTGCTGGGAGGAGGGAAGCAGCACCACCGTGGAAAACAGCGCAATTGCTAATGTGACTTTAAGAGCTGCAAAGCCGAGAGAAGGACAAATCATCTCAAAAAGTAATAAAGTTTAGGTAATCCATTATTTATGTGTGCTGGAAGGGAATATCCTGAGTGTCCTTACAGGAATACAAAAGCCTGCTTGTTTTCAGGGTGTTATTTTCCTGCTGAACATCCCTCCAGGCCTCAGTGCAAGCAAATTTTAATGCAGAAATTAATAAGGCATATTCTTCTTTCTTATTCTTCTCTCCCTTTTTTTAAAGTGTGCTGGAATAGTTCATTCCTGGGACAATCCCGTGTTCATCTTCCTGTTACCACTAAAGTAAGAGGAATTATTCCCCATAATTCCACCAGGCAATCTGTATCTATTAAGGATTTTCATGAGCTAATGGGGGAAAATCATATAAACCTGATGGCAGCTGGATTCAGGCCTTCAACAGATAAGTGAATTTTCCTCTCTGCTCATTGTGGAAGAATTTTGCACTGAGGAAACCACTCAAGGTTTAACTATAAAAAGCCAGTGTTTTGTTTTATGAAAGCATGAGATTTGCTGGGCATGGTCCTTGCTGTCTGTTGAGTCCTTCCTGACAAACTTGGCTTGAGTTTATGAAATCTCAGAATGGTTTGGGTTGGAAGGGACCTTAAAAATGATCCACTTCCACCCCTCCTAGGGACACTTTCCACTAGTCCAGGTTGCTCTGAGCTTCATCTAACCAGGCCTTAAACACCTCAGGGATGGGACATCCATAATTTCCGTGGACAACATTTTCCAGTGCCTCACAACCTCATAGTAAAGAATTTATTCCCAATATTTCATCTACGTTCACTCCGAGTTTGAAGCCCTTCTCCCTTACCATCCTTGGGTTGCTGCTGTTTGGTGATTTCAAAAGAAATCATTTCAGGCTTTGTTTTATCCTGTCTTAACATCGTCAGCTTCTGCCAAAATGCAGAACCTGTGGCCTGGATATGAAACCCAATACAGAAAATGAGAAAAAACCATTTGGATCGCTTATAAAAATTAACAGTGGTTACTAATACATGTGGATTTTTATACCACAATCGGTAAGCTCAAAGGCTGATGTTGCTGTGAAGGGAATCTTGACCTTTTTTCATGAGGGGCAATGAATTTCTCTTGAAAATGATAAGTGGGGCCAATCATTGCCCCTCAATCAGCTGCAGCAAGAGCCTGATGTGCTCAGGGCACTGGTGCCCTGCAGTGAATCACCCATTAACCTGCAGCCGCTCACAGTGAGCCAAACCATCACCCCCATCACATCTCAAACTGATAAATAAAATGGGCAGGCTCATGAGAGAGTCACTTTCCAGGAAAATGTTCCTTAACAATTCCATTTCTAGCCCTGGCAATGCCAGCTTTCGTTCCTGTTACTTGTCTTCTGAATGAAGTGGAAATAAAACTTCATCCGTCAGTCGAAGGCAAAACCTGTGAAGACATTAAGGACTTTTAATGCCAGTCTTGCCAGGATCTGCAGCTTTTTAAGTCACACAAGCACATGAAAACCTCACCTTGTGGTGTCACTCACTTGTTTTTGTCTAAATAAAGTCCCTGTTGTCTCCTGTCTCTGTTGGGTCACAGCAAAAAAGGCAGCAGGGGAACACTGTGAGTCCTGAACACTGGAAGGAGGAAAAATAGATCAAAATATTTCTGTTCTAAAATCTCCTCAGTTTTAATTCAGCTTCTTGATTTTGAAGGACCTGGCTTCAGTGCTTAGTTCTAACAATTAGCCACGATTTTAATTTAAACTTTAGATCCAAATAAAGGCACCCTGGCCCGCTATCTGCAGGTTTTTCCCTGTTTAAGGGGACTTTCCCTACACGACGCTGGGTATTTGTTCAGTTGTTCCCTAGGGAACTATAAGGTTTCCTTGTGTAAATTCAAAGTCAAAAGGCAGCTGTGACAAACCTAAAGGGAAATGGAGAATTTTCTGCCTCTCGCCTTTAATTTAGTCTCATTTCTTTGTTTATTTTTTCTCTCCTTGTTTTCTGTCCCCTTCCAACCCCCCACGTTCCCACTCAAATTTTATCATTATCTTGGCATTTTCCTTTGCCCTGCAGCCAGTCTTTCCTATATGCCAGGCTTCATATTCCTTAAAGGTGAAGTGAAAAGAAATGAATGAATAAATACATAAAAATCCTTCACGAGAGGAATAAACTCGAGAAACTCATCCTTATTTAAATTAAATTTGGCTCAGAGAAAAATAAAACTTCTTCAAGCCCTCCAAATTTTAACACTTTTTGTTTGAAGCGTTGCAGATGGAGCACATCACGCATCTGCTGAGCTCCTCTTGAGAAGGGGCAGGAGGCAACACCTGGAGTTATTTGTGCTTTCAATATTTCTGTCGTGGCCACTGAAGAATAAAAACCATGCTGGCAGCCTTGTTCTTCACTGATTGTTACATGATCAGGGACATCAAGCAGATTGAAGTGATTTAACTTTGCAGATGTGAACCGGAAAAAGTCTAATTAAGCATCCTTTTCGGGACATTAAATAGTTTAAAGTTAGCCTTCCATGATGATATTCTTATGGGTCTGGCAGGAAAAAAAAAAAGAGAAGGGACATAATTGAGGCATGAATTATGGAATAGTAATTCTATTACAAAGCAGCACAGTTTTGTGGTTAGCAGCAGAACCCCTCAAATTTAAATGCAGCCCTCTGAAAACCAGGTATTTAGTGGAAAATAGATTTTAGGGCATAGTTCAGTCTGAAATTAAGACTTCTGTGTTTGGGCTCTCCTGGAAGAGCGGGTCATTAGCAGGAAATAAGGGAATTGTTTGGAAAGTCATCAGACAATAAAAATTGGTAGTTACACCTTTCTGGGAAGCAAACAAATCGACATTGCAAAATTCCCTCCCATTTATAAAAATCTGTCTTCCGAACTCTTTGCAATCGTCAGAGTTTCTTGCAGATGCCAAATTAATTTTGCTTCATCTCGTGGAGTGGTCTGGGGGAAGAAGGACAGTCTCAGACAGGCAATTAAGAACCGCATCTTCCAGAGATTGTCTAAAGTTGGGAATATTCAGGCAGAACTGCACAGAGCTGTCTGCTCGTGTTGAAGGCATGAAAAAAAGTTAAATGATAAAAGCAGAACAGCAAAACTCTGGCATACAAAGGACAGAGCCCTGAATATCAAGTGGACTAAATTAATTTGCTGCTCTTGCGGAGCAACCGGTGCCTTGTCACCGCACATACTTCCATCTTCCCACAAGCACAGCTCTTGTTTTCCGGTTTAAAGCAGTGCTTGAAAATAAAATACGTACCTCCTGGAGGAAGCCTCATCTTACAGACTCATGAGGCTCATCCTGACACGGTTCAAGATCCACACCTGCAGCAGGTTTTGTCCCCAGGGTGGAGGCGGGAGGGTGGGATCCATGATTTGGGTTCCTGTTTATGAGCGGGACTATGAACCGTGGCGGTTGAGAGAACAGCCCTGCCTTTCTCTCTGATGCAGCTCCCTGAAGGCTTTGGAAGAAAGACGGGATGGGCGTGGGGATGTTGGGCTTCTCCTCATGGAACACAGAGTCAGAACAATAAGGATAATAATAAGTATACACTGGTTTGCTCCCCATCTTCTTGAGCGCAAGGACCCCCATTACTGGGGGTTTTAAACAATGCCAGCTCTAAGGCCAGTCTTTTTCTGATAATCTCTCTCTTTCTAATATTTGATAGATTTCCTCTTTATTTCATTTTGTGTTTCTTTACCTTTATAATTTTTTAAGATAAACATTTCATAGCCCCGTTAATATCTCAAACCCAAGCATGATAAATGTTTTTTCTTCATTTTCCATCTAAATATCCTTTAAGTGCTCCCCATGACCAGCGCTGTTGTTCAGGGTCATCCCTCAAGGGCAGCATTTTAGGGAAGCTGGAAAAATATTCCAATGCTGGGGCACAAATCCTCTGATCAGAAGCTGAGGTTCATCTCAGGTATTGTCTGGTCTAAGAGCTGGAGTTTGACATAAATATGTTGCAGAGTTTCTTCTACAGTCAGTGATAGATACGGGTCCTTCCAAAAGGTCATTCTGCACCCAAAAAGGAGATATGAGATGGATACTATACATCACACCCTCTTATCTCTCTCTCTCCTCCACCCTTCCTCCAATTATCAATTTAGAGTATCTTATATCTGATTAGATATCTGAAACGTGCACCCTGATGGGGACATGGTTTAGTGGTGGACTTGGAAATGTTGGGTTTATGGATTCAATGATCTCAAAGGTTTTTCCCAGCCTAAATATTTATATCGTTCTATGATTTAATGAATAGCTCAGTTGGGAGGGACCTACAGCAACCATCTAACCCAACTGCCTGGTCGTGGATATTCCATTTTCAGAGGGAAATGGGTAGTTTTAGATGCCTGGTCTGAGTTTTATGACTAAAATTTTCATGGGCTTCAGTCCATAAAGACTAATTCCTCCTTAGAAGCCCACGTTCACATTTATCTGAATGAATATGAACCAGCCTACTTCCATTAATCTCAATTAATCTGATATCTGAACTGCTAATGAGAGAGGAAAAGTGCTGTCAGACTTAACTTGGGGAAATTAATTTAATTTATTCCAAGTAAATCAGAGTGGGATGAGGAGGAATAAAACCAAATCTTGAAACACCTTGCCACCACTCCTCCCTTCTTCCAATTTCCTCCTTAGCCTATTGCAGGTTGTATTTTAGTTTAAGGCACAGATCTGTTCTGAAGTTATTTCAAAGTTCTCTTGCTTAGGCACTCGAGAACAGGAGTGAAATAAAGTAATTAAAAATCTCATATAACTGACAGGTCCTTGTTAAGTCAGCCCTCCCAAACCTATGCAAAAACAATTACAGTATGCAAATGCTGATGATCCACCTTAATGCTATTCCCTGGTAAATGTCAAAGAATGAAAAATGCACTGGATTAGCATAATTTCCTTACTCCTATGATGATGCTGTAAAGATAAATATAAATGTCACTTTTCTGAGGTAGTTTATGGGCAAAACAATCGACTCACATCACCACTGCAGGCAAATCAGAGCTGGATTCTCTGGTCAGCTGTGGACAAGGAAATTAATTCAGTAATAATTTATTATGTCTTTCTGAAATTTACTGAAACTGTGTCTTCTCTTGCATTTGTAGTGAGAGGTGGGCATAAAAATTTCAAGCTTTTGAAATGTGTACAATCCAAGCATTTTTCCTTTGACTGTGTGTGAATATTAACGTATTGATTACGGTCGATCGACCCAGGCTGATGCCAGCTCTCCACCAAAGTCACTCTGACACTTCCCCACCCAGCTGGACAGAGAGACACTGCAACAAAAATCCCATGGATCAAGGTAAGGGCAGGGAGAGATCACTCAGCAATTGCCATCATGGGCAAAACAGACTTCACCTGGGGAAATTAATTTAATTTATTCCAAGTAAAGCAGAGCGGGACAATGAGAAATCAAATTTTGAAACACCTTTCCACCACTCCTTTCTTCTTCCAGTTTCCTCCTTCCCGAGTGTTGCAGGGAGATGGGGAATGGGGACTCGGTTGATCCATCACAGGTTGTCTCTGCTGCCTCTTCCTCCTCGGGGGGAAGATTCCTCAGTCTCCCCCCTGCTCCAGTGTGGGATCCCTCCCATGGGAGAGTCCTTCAGGCACTTTTCCAACCTCAGTTCTTCCCATGGGCTGCAGTTCTTCCCAAATTTCTCCACATGGCTCCCTCCCATGGGGTCAGTCCTTCAGGAACAGCTGCTCCAATGTGGGTCTCCCATGGGGTCACAGATCCTGCCGTAAACTTGCTTCAGCAAGGGCTCCTCTCTCCACAGGGTCCCAGGTCCTGCCAGGAGCTGCTCCAGCAAGGGCTCCTCTCTCCACAAGGTCACAGGTCCTGCCGTAAACTTGCTCCAGCAAGGGCTTCTCTCTCCACAAGGTCCCAGGTCCTGCCAGGAGATGCTCCAGCAAGGGCTCCTCTCTCCACAGGGTCCCAGGTCCTGCCAGGAGATGCTCCAGTGTGGGCTTTCCATGGGGTCACAACCTTATTTTGGGCATCCTCCTGCTCCAGCGTGGGCTCCTCCACTGCTGCAAGTGTATTTCTGCTCCCCTTTGGACCTCCATGGGTTGCAGGGGCAGAGCTGCCTCTCCGTGGGTTGCCGAGGAATCTCAGCTCCAGCTCCTGGAGCAGCTCCNTGTGCTCCTCCTCCATGACCTTGGTGCCTGCAGGGCTG
>VZTA01011713.1:1608-65696 GCA_013398855.1 Mohoua ochrocephala
CAATGGGTCATTTTTATAAAGCATTTGAGAGGCTCCCCATGGAAATTTACTGTTTTATTTCTGCAAGGTATTTCTCCATCTTTTCTTGTGATGAAGCCCTCAATTAATTTACCCTTCAGCACTCATATCCATGACAAACCCCCTACCAGTAATCACCCTGAATGGATAGAAAAAATTCTATCTTTCTATTTTAAAGTTATCTGCTTTTTTTTTTTACCACATAACCTCAAAATGACTAGGTCAAGATTTTCCAACTAGCAGTTGGATAGTAATAGTTCTCAGAGAATTTCATCATGGCTTTTGTAAGGGAGGAAAACCTTTTAAATACCATTACCTTCAAATAGCATTTGCTAGTTGAAAAATGCTTTCTTCTCACATGATTCAATTCTTTAATGGTGCTGGTTAAGTGTTTGGGAAGGAGACTCAGTCACATGCCCTGAAAAGCAGACTGTGGTCACATAATATTAAATGACATGTAATTGCATTACATGACATTTCACACCATTACTTTTTTTTTTTTGTCAGCTCTCAGGCAATGCAAATAGGCTGTGTGACAACTTCTCATGCACTTCTACAAAAATCCAACACGGTGAACACAAACCTTTAAGCTGTAAGAATTGTGTTACCTCCGAGTTTTAAGTTAAGAGGGCTAATTTTGCAGTGGAGTGATGTCAACCCTTCATGCAATTTGTTCTGCTGACTTTAATGAAAAAAATGATAAAAAAATCTGGAGTAGATGCCATATCAATTCTTGTCTTGCTGGTGAAGATGCTGTTACTCTATGCTACATGCAGCAGGTACATCACAGGTGTCATTACAGCTGCATGAGCTCTAAGGTGAGCCCTTATTCACCCTGAATGAGACGATGAATCAAATTGTTTTTGTTTCAGTGCTGTCAGGAACATGGTGATATCTGTGACTAAAAAAACTCTCTGAAGTAAATATTTCACTTCAGTTGCCAAATCTACATATGTTTAATAAATTATTTGATGGGAAGTATTAAGAGCTTTGGATATTTAGATTAATATCTATAGTATTACATTAGATTTGCTGTTGCATGACAGCAAATGTTGATTTTGAACTAATGTAATCAAAATGAGCTGATTTTCTAGGTCTCTTCTATTAAGTCAATATTTACTAAAATATTGATGTGCCATGTTTGTTGCATAAGTAAGTGAAGATGGATATTTTATGATGTCCCAAGACAAACAAAATGAAATACAATTTCTCAATTGAAACATTGCATCTAGAACCATACCTGAGAAGGCAACTCTTGAATTAACTAATTATGGTCATTTTCTGCAAATTAAAAATGTTCAGCTAATTAAAATGTGAGCTGCCCCACTTGATTGTGCTCTGGCAAAGGCAGTACTGGGCACTGCAGACTAAGTTTGGACAACATGCCTTTGTAACTCAACGTGCCTTTATGTTTCTACTGACTGTCTCTGTTGCTCTCAATATACTGCGTCAGACAGCAAGTAATTGTACAAATATAGACTTCAGTGGTAGTTAAACTGATTAAATTTGTGTTTCAAAGCTTAGCAAGAACTGAAATTCCTTTGTTGTGGTCCTACTATTTATATTAGTTACTCAATAGTGCTGACTGTTGCACAGGGACTGAATCAATCCAACTCTTTGCCTCAAGACGGCACAGATGATTTAAAATTTCATTGTACACAATTTATCTTCCTGTTTAATTTTATGTTCATGAAGCAGGTATTCTATATCTGATGTGAATGATCTTGTTCCTGAAAATCTTTACCCATCACACAAGATCTCTAGCTATTTGGTTTATGGAGGTGTACTAGCTGTTCAAATGGAAAATAACACCAGTCTTCCTGATTTTATTTCTCACTTGATTCCTTTATATTTTTAATCCATCGCTACAACATGGTAGGCTAGGACTCTGGGAAGAGAAAGTAATCTCACTGAAAAGAATGAAAGGTTTAGTGGAATTAACCAAATAAATATTACAACTAGATCATTTTTATAATCCAGCTAAGACTGTTCCTGAGCTCCTGTACCATTAAATTCACTTTCATTTTATTCCACATGAGTTGTCCTACTGCAATTTAAGCTTCCTCAGTTACCTCAGTAGATGTCCCCTTGGACTGAAATTCAGATCTATAAAAATCTTTCATTTATTGTGTAATCTTTTTTTTTCTTGCAGTTCTGATTTACTTCTGTTGTATTCAATTCCCTCCCTTTGATTCTCCTTTCTGAGCTAGACTGAAATTTCCAAAATGTTTTGTTTTTTTCATTTCATATTAATAATAAATTCCCTTGCATATTCACCACACTCTTTGACTATTTTCTCTGTCTTTTTCTGTTAACATAGAATAGTAGCTAATCAGTTGTTAAATGCATGTTGGAATTTTACAGCTTCTATTTTTCACTTTGCAGCAACTGGGTAATCAACAGTTCTTGTAAGCCTACATTAGTCAGTATAGATGCTAGGAGATGATTTTTATTTTTAAAGTCTTCTCAGGTATTAATATTGACAAGTATTGTTTTCATCCGGAAGTTGCAAAACAAGTTTCTCAAAGAAACAAGAAAGCTTCTTTAAAAATAAAATTATTTAAAAACTTGGAAAGGATTGTGAAAATGATGAAGGGTAAAAATGTAGTCCTTATTTTATTTTTCTTTTCTACGTTTCCATATTTTTAAGACCTAGAATGTCTTTGATCTTCTTTGAACAAAAGGTGTCGTGCAGGTCTTTTGCTTCTGAGTGGCCTGACAGGGGCTATGCTCAGGGGACAAACATTTGCAGTTCTAAAACTATCACATGATTTTTTTGATTCTTGGGTGAGACCAATAACATAAACATAAACAAAGAACAGGCTACACTCTACTTGCTACCTACAGCTTATAACATTTCACAGTAATAGTACTGTGTGACCGTAACTCCACCAAAGTGTGAAATAGATGTACAGGCAATGACAGTAGGTAGGTAGTCCAAATCTCCAGTGGAGCTTCATGAGTAATTTATGTAAGAGCTAAATTGGTTGACATAATTTAGGGAAGTGAGTATCATGCATTCATGGACAATAATCACTGCTGACAAAAATTCCATGTGGCTTTTTAATACACAGAAGTTCAGAGCATTTGAGTTTGCAGTGCTCCATAGTTTTAAATAAATGATAATAGCTGCTTTTGAAGGAAAGAATTAATATCTGTGTGGTAAACCAGACACCTGATATATTTATTTGATGCATTTTGATGGGGGAGGGAATTTTTTTGTGGCATAATGTTGAGCAACCCTAAAATAATGACTTCACCCAAGTCTGCTGATATATTCCAGCTAACATAGTTAATGCATTTTCTAGACAAAATGAAATGGCTTCTCTGATTATGAAATAATATTTGTTAATTACTTTTCAAGGTTTTCTCCCTCCAAGGGCTAGCTTGATAGATAAACTTAGCGGAGACAAAGGAACAGCACAAACAAGACCATGTAGGCCTAAATTAATAAACAAATGCAATTTATAATGAAGAGTACATATCAGGCCCTAAATTTCGTACAGCACTTGCACATGTATTTAAGTCCACCTATACTCTATAGGATGAAAGTGTGATTTGTATTTGGGGTTTATTTACATCTCATTTTGCTTACCAAAAGCGGCCCANNNTGCTTATGGGGGGTTTCAGAACTGCAACACCTTCCTAAATGACAGTCAAGTGGCCCTTTTGTGTGTATGCTCGCCCTGGTTTGTACTGTGATTGCTTTTAGAATAGCAACTGTCCCGTGTAGAGGACTCCTAGAAAATTACTGGCATAATACTAGATCCTCAGTTTGGTTTAAACAGGTCCGTTTCACTCAATGTTTCCCAAACCACTACAAAAATGTTAAACGGGAGTTTGGGTCTTTTTTCCACTAAGTACCAGACCAACTAAGAATTTTGATACTAGTTTCAGTAGAATGAAGATGTATTTTTTCATGTAAACAAAACATTATGTTGAGAGCTAATGCTTGGGCAACAGAGACATTCTAGTTGTTCATGCGCTTTCATTACAAACTGACTCCTTTACTGGCTTTTCCGGGTGCTTCTGAAGAACAGAGAAGCAGAGGAAAGCTGAACAAAGGTAATAAAGAGTGAGCAGAAGCAGAAAAAGTACGGTCTCTGAGACAGAGTATCGGGGTGTGAGCATGAGCAGACAAACACAACCACATCCAGCTTGTAGTCTGGGCTCTGCAGAAGGCAGGTTTCCCCTAGGAGGGAAAGCCTATTGATACAAAGCTACAGATGTGGGAAAATAAAAATCACAATTTGGAGTAAGCATCTGTCAAATTTTCCTCCTAGGCTTTTCCTTGTGCTTCTATTAGTTTTGCAAGCTATTCCCTGGTGGAGCATCTAATTTCATGTCTCTGTATATCAGTCAATTGTCACTTACGAAAATGCTGCCTTGAGTCAAATCCTACAATTCTGTTTCAAAAGTGCTCCCAAAACAACAAAAAGGGAATAGTTTTGATGGACAAGATAATACAAGACTCGAGCCTTGGTTTATAATCTTCAACCAAATTTGTTTTTTTCCCTTGACATCAGCCTAGATTTTTATCATTATTTTGATTTAAAGTATTTGGCTGAAAATGGGTTATATTTACAATTCAAAACCACCAAATCATTAGTCGTACAGTTCTGTTCTTAACAGTTGAGATCATTACAAAAGACTGACTCCAGCAGTTCAGTCTGCTTTTATTTCCTTTTCTCTTTGAAGTGTTTCAATTAAGTTTTTCTACTTCATTAATAAAAAACAACACTTCCTTAGTTTGCTCTCAGTAAACTGAACTATGTGAAATAGTAATGACATGACCTAAGATTGAAAGTCTAATAAAATGTCTTCAGTCAAGTCTGAAGTATGCCTCAAGTAAAGCAAGAATGTGAATGCAGTCATCAGCGCACCTCAGTAGGAACCTGATTTCCATTAAAGCTTCTCGATGTTCAATCTTTATTCACCACTGAAGCAGGTTTAATTATTTTTACCATGTTTGAACAGTTTACGGCTGTTGCTCTAGGAATTGCACAAAGCAATTAACTACTTTCTCTGCTGTTTAGGAACTTGAAAATTGGTGGGAAAAATGGGTGTCAAGCATCCTGTTGCTTTGTTTCATAGAGAAAATCCTGCTGCCATATAGGTCAATCTGACTGTGCAACTGCAACATGCTATCATGCAGAGGATTCCTATTAAGATCTTAATTGTCAACTACTGGAACAGAAAAAAAGACAGAAAAACTAAAGCAAATGCAGGGAAGGAGTGTCTATTGTTCAGTGATATTTGAAATCAAACAAAATACCTCTACTAAATCACTAATCTGAAATTGACTGACAAGTTATGCAGTGAAAGATACAGACAAGTAGATATTCAAAAGATTATAAAACCTGGAGAACTATCTTCTGTTTCTTCATTTTAGACTGAGAAGAGAGAACATACTGGGCAAAAGTTCCTGATGTACATTTGGAGCAGACACAACATTGTGTCATTGTTTATGCTGGCTTTAGAAAGGCTGCACACACAAACTTGCATAAAAATTATAAATTGGTGTTTATCAGTGCTATTTTTAAGGCAACTCTCAGTCTCTTAGTAGAGGCAGAAGCAGATTGCACAAGAACAGATACAAAAATTTTTCAAATCAAAGCAGACCTGTACACATTGTTTGGGGGCTGAGGCAAGTTAAGACACAGAAGATCAGCAAAGCTACACCCCTAAAATTTAAATCTGTTCTGATTTCTAGCCTGAGTCATAGTTTTCCAGTTCTGCTTTAAGAGATATAATAATTGGAGTTTGAAGTAGATAGTCAATACTACCATTAGACTGGATTTGTTCTCTGAGCAAAGTACAAAGTGTTCCACTGATACTTCATTGCAAATACTAAAGACGTTTTCCACCTGAAGTTATTTCCAAAAGAAACTACAAAATACTTATTGAAAGAGTTCATTGCTGTAAAAACTTCAGTGTTTGGAACCTTGACTCTGTCTATTTTTAATTTTCCTGCAACTATCCTAATACTCAACTGTCTTACATCTACAGAGCTTCTCTAGGTACAGGAATGGGATTTCCCCAGGAATGCAGGAAGTAGTAGCTCTTTCATGAGTTAGGTGCCACACTCACTTCCCATCATGTAAGACGATTCTTTTTCCTAAGGGGAATTATATTATTGGGATGGCTTCAAGACCACACAATATAGGGACAGAGTATAGTATAGGATACACCCCACAGAAACACATGGACACACTTTCAGACATTATAACATAGCTTTGAAGAAGTCAAACGCCATAGTGCTGTGCAGACACTGAGATCATCTGATTTTTCACTGCTGGTGGGTATGCAGCAAAGAGGATTAATAATGGCAAAAGGGAAAGGCAAGAAAAGTTAAAGTCCCCTTAGAGGTTTCCATAAAGCTGCAGCTCGAGTTATCCCTCCTAGAAGCAGAAATAGGAAAAGAGGTGAGTTTATGTATTCTCTTGTTTTATGCAAAACAGGCTTTAGAAAGTTACATATGACCTATGACACAAAGCATCCTTTGTAGAATATAATTCCACTGAAATAGGACACAATTTCAAAACCTTTGCGAAAAGTTAAGCTGTGTGTGCAGTCCAGCTAACTGACATTAAAGATCAGAAGATTACAGAACCCTTGCTAATCATTGAAATAATACGCTCAGAAATAATGATGATAATTTGGATTTCTGCTTGCATACCATGTCCTTTAGAAATGCACACTAAGAAGCCACTCATGGAGTCACTAGCTCAATAAAAACCTACATCATCTTCTTTATTTGAATTGAGTATTAATCAGTATTATAAGGAAATGAAAGACCAAAAAACAAAGAGAGGCACTCAGTTACGTTCGATACCAGAGAACAGTCCAGGTTCTAAGGGACCTCAAAAGATCATCTGGTCAGATCTTAATGGAAAAGGGAGCTTAGATGAGTTTCTTTAGCATCCTGTCCAGTCATGTCTTGGAACCCTTTAGTAGTGAGGATTCCACCATGTCCCTGGGCAGGTTGTTCCAGTGGTCAATTCTTCTCACTGTGAAAAATTTCTCCTTTATATCACACACTGCAAGTTGCACCTGACGTCCCTTGTTCTCTCCCTATGGTTCCTTGTGAAGAGAGTGCCTTTCTTTCCTTTTCAGTTGCCCTTTTAAGTACTGAAAATCTTGATGAGGCTCCTCCCCCTGAGCATTCTCTTCTCCAGGGTGAAAAGACCTAATTTCTTCAGTCTTTCTTCACAGCAGAGGTGCTCCAGTCCTTTGATCCTCTTTGTGGTACTCCTTTGGACCCTCTGAAGACTGTCAGATATTTAAAGCATCTGCTTGCTTTGACAACTTGTTGCATAAAAGATGTATGAGTAGTAGGCAAATGCAAGCTTATTCATGACTTCCTCAGAGAAATTGTTCTTCATCCCCAAGGGTTAAATTTCGTTTACAATAGGATAGAAATTTACAAACTTTGGCTTTTAACTGTTACACCCAGATTGAAAGTGTCCAATCTCTTAGGAGTCAAGGCAGGTGAAGCTGGAGATGAGGGTTCATAGCCATGACAAAGCTTTAAGTCAACCAAGTCTCTCCGCTATAGAAGCTGTTGCCAGTAGACGCACTGTCTACACAAGAAGGTGCTAACAGTGTCAGGAGAATGGGACAAAAGGAATTGCCCTGCCAAAAGAGAGGAGGGGAGGGAAATTTAGTAGGTACATTTTAACTAATAGAAGACCTTAGGGTGGAAATGAAATTTGAACATCCTGATCAGGACATATGTGGAAATTAATAAACATTTAATTTGATACTGCAGAGAATAGAGTCTGAAACCATGTGACTTTTGTGTTTTGCTAGGGAATATGATGCCATGTCACAACAGCAACAGGAATTAATGCCTTGTCAAAGAGAGTTTGTCATAGCTTTCCAGGCTCCAAAGCTGAATGAGACGGTCACTGAACTTCAACTCATTCTTTAGAAGACAGAATTAGCACTGGTGTTTCCAGACTGCAGCTGCTCTGACACTGATATATCCAGGGTTACAACTCTAAAACACATTTTGCTATCAGACAATGGATACAGCTACAGGAAAAATTGATGACAAAAATTTTTTTAAAAAGCACTTTTCTCATAGGCAAAGCCTTGTTTTGGAAAATTTCTCACCAGGGAAAAAAAAAAAGTGGAAGATCTGGCTGAATTCTTCTTATGTATTTTGACTTTTCCAAATGTTAACTGGACTAACTCCTATACAAATGGAAATGTTCAAATTGTAAAAATTGTTTTGAGGTTTTTGAAACATATTTTTTTGCATCAAAATGTACTTTTGACTGGAAAAAAGGAAGATTAGCTTCGAAAATTTTGAAGTTTGACTTTTCACCCCAATTGAGAATAATGTTCTTCTAAATTCTAGTAGTTTTCCCATGGTGAAAAATTGTTTGAGTACTGTTCAAATATGAAAAAGAATAGTGAGGTTGACAGATTTTGTAAATAAGTCCTTCAACAGTAGGTAGTAACCTACTGAAATTGATCATCACTGAATTAGACTCATTGAGACTCCTTCCACCATTATCAAGTAAAGAATTACATCATCTCTAACCCCAAAAAGTTGCAGAGAAAAAGGTTGTGCCATTTTTTATGGAATCCAGTCAAAGTTTAATAGGAAAGTAATAATATCATTGTGCTGATACTTACATTCTTAATGAGAATCCTAAAATGCTTTAAGTGATCAAAGTTATAAATTCTTTATGGTGCCCATAGATGAAAACAGCTCAGTAGAATGTTTGAGCAATTTTGATTAGCCAAGTGCAGAAAAGCTTCTGAAAAACCTTAAAGTGACTACTTGAAGAAGGTGAATAGGGATGAAGACGGAATATGTGGATAAACACATACTGAAGAATGAGTACATGGATTTATTCTTTCACTTTATAGGGTTATAATCTATTGGTATTAATTCAGTAAAGGGCCTGGGTATCATTGCAGGCAGCTCAGTGGAAACTAAAGCTCAGTGAGCAGTTTCAGTCAAACGAATAATCAGGTTACATGAATGCAGGGTGTAGAATGTTATTATGCCTTCAGAATACTGGAGATGATGCAGGTCTGCTCTCTCTCCCTCAAAGGAGAACTTGACTTTGGATTAGAGATTCAGAGAGGGCTAGTGAGAAAGAACAAGGGCACAGAGCAATTTCCTGTGAAGAGAGACTGAAACGACTCGATTTGTTTACCTCAAAAAAGGGATAAATGAAAGTGTATGTGCTGAAAGTAGTTAACATTTCACACACATTCTCTAGCAACAGAATTAAGATGACAAAACCAACCACTAGGAGGTTGGAAAATGCCAAAACTAATAATACTTTAACAGACGTGTCCCAAAAGAGAGAGAAATAATACTAAGAAAAATGGTTTGTACAGAGTTGCTTAGTTGCTTTCTCAGAGGTAAAAGATTTCATTCTTTTAAAATATGTTTTATTTCAGGTCAATTTCTGCAATTTAGAATCTTCTTATGATATTTACATTAGGAGAACTCTTTCTAATGATGTTTGTTTTTGCACTCATCAGAGAATTATTTATGTTGCATAATTGATAAATGGACCATAGCCTGTCACAAAGACACGCACCTCAAGCTTCATGTTCTTTCAGGAAATTAGCAGTTGGGACTATTCAAAATCACATGTACCTCTAGATAATACTGGTAATGGAAATACTTATTTTCAAAACACTCACCTATAAAACAGTTTTCCTAGACATTTTTTAATCCCTTTCATTATTTTTCTTCTCCTGATTGCATAGCAACAATTTTAATGGTTACAAAATTTTGACATTTTCCTTCAAAATGTCAATATTTCATTAGTTATATATTACATATAGAGGCAGTTATATAAGTATAGGGAGGATATCTAAAGCATAAACTTTTTTCATGAGTGCAACCATCTTTGAATCATAAAAATAATTTGCCAGCGTGTTAACCAGGGAAAGTAATTCAGTCTTGATTTGTAGATAAAGCCAATAAGAGATGCAAACATTAAGCTTCTATCAGACAGCAAATTTTGGACTGCCAATGGCTATTCCTTACTTCAGATCCTTTGAATGAAAACAATATAATTCCCGTTGTGTGCTTCCAATATATTTTGAAAGGATTCTAAGATGTAATGTGTAGTAGTTCCTGATTGTTAGGCTAAGGAGAAAACATTTCGAGTGAATTTTCTCAAAAAAATAAACACAAACAAGATGATGGAGATAAATGATGAGACAAGGTTACATATGATAAGACAGATAATATAACATTTAGATAATAAATAATTACATAATTATATTACATGAAAATATTTCTATTTATGTCAAAGTCTACCAATATGGTCACTATATGAATATTAAAATCCTAATTTTCAACATATCTTACATCCTACTGTTTTGGTAGATATAATTTGGTTTTGAATAAGACCAACAAATTATATAATGTTTTACATATAATTTATAAAATTATTGCTTGCAAAGATAAATGACAGGGTGAAGGTCTTTTCATCACAATCTGTCATTTGTTTTTTACAGCAGTGTTACAAAGGGGGATCACCTTTACAGTCTTGCAGAATGATGACCTTTTGAAAGCTGACAACTTCCTACTAGATTAGCATATAAAATATGTTTCCCTTACAATGATGCGATTCCCACCCCCACAATATCTCAATTACATACTTATGGGTAATAAATTATCTACAGACTAGATAATGGCTTGCGTGTCTTACTCCACACTGAGTCTATTTGCTGATTGTACTCTGAATACACAATGATGATTGTGTCAAGCTGCATTCCATACTTTCTACTCTTGCATCCAACTGCTTATTAAGGACTGAGTTTAAATTAATTCTATTTCAGGCACAGTCTGTTGGTAGAATAAAGCTTGAAAGGGAGAAGCCAGTGGTACATGCAAAGTGCAATTTTCTCCTACATTTGGTCATCTTCTTTGGCATAAATTTGCCAAAAATCAAATTAGATTTCTGCATCTAATTCCACAGATCTTTTCAAAAGGCTGAATCTGTATGTTTCAATTTTAAAAGTATTTAATAAGAAGATTTTCATGGCAGCTGAGCATTCAATACTGCTTTGTTTCATCTGAGTATTAGAAGTAAGAGATTAAGCTCCATTCTTTTTTGGCTTGAAGTTTTGTTATTTTTTTATGTAAAACACATGGACTCCGAAAAAAACTATTTCCATCTGCAGTAATAGAATGTCATATCTAATAATAGGCAGATAAGAATTTATTTCTTACCTTAATTAAAGATGGTCTTAACCTGCTTCCTCAAACAAGCATAACTCCAGAAAGTCACTATAAATTTTTCATGTCATGTAAAACTAGTAAAGCAATAGCAGATAAGACACTAAGTCTGTGTGTACTAAAACAAAAAATTGGATAGAGCAAATTGATATCAGCTACTGAATTCTAGAGTTGTCCTCAAAATATAGCCATTTGTGTTTTAAATAAATATTTACAATACAGGAGAAAACAAGAAAAACATGCATTACTTGCTTTTTGTCCAAGAATAAGTCACAGCATCAGTTCAATTATTTTGTCATAACCTTCACATGAAAAACCCTAAGGAAAGACTATGGACTAGCGTGTGTATTTCCAATTTCCACTTAGATTTCAAAATTAGGAACGCACTATCCCAAGAATCTTTCCTTATACAGTGAGGGAGTTTCAGAAGTATGGCTTATCTGAATGAGTAACTGAGCTGGGATCTGTATCTGAAGGAACATATTCACTTTATTACACGTGAGGCGGGTGCCTACTGTTCTGTATAACATGTAAGAAAAAATGATAAGGGAAAGGGAAAGACATAGCCACCTTGACTATATGCCAAAATGATCATGTTCCTAGGGACAAAACTAGATTCATTTTAATACTACAGCTCTTAGTAACTACCCCTTCTGAGTCCATTGGTGGATACCAACTTGCTTTTCTTGAGAATAACAGTTCTCTCTCTGCTATATTTCTTTGTCTTGAGTTTGTTTCCTTGAATGACGCTAACCTTCCCAGAACTGTCTCATCCTATAACATTTTGCTGGGAATCTATTATGACCTCGCTCTTTTCGTCTTTTACTCTTTCACCATCGTTATTTCTTCATTCCCTGCTGTAGTAATAAAATTCTCCATTCCCATTTTGAAGTAAACTCAGGCCTCTTTCATGATCATCCTTTGTTCTTGGTGACACATCGCCTTCTTCCACCAAATGCCATAACCATTTCTTGGGCTTTGAATGTCACCGGTTTGCTCCTGTCTCTTCCACTTCTCCAAATTAAAGCAAAGTGGAAGTTTTCATTAAAGCAAGTCATCTCAAAATATAGCTAGAAATGTAGAAAGCTATAGTTGATAGTCTTCTGTACATCCCCTAAAATCTGTTGGTAACATATGACCTATGAATATTTGGATACCTAAGTTTCATGACAATGCAACCTACATACCATTGAAAGTAGGACTGCCGTGATCTGTGAGAAAGCACACATAAATAAAAATAGCAAAGGAAGGAATAATACACCTCTGTAGTTCAGCAACACGGGGTGGAGGGTTAAAAAGCATGTAATTTGAATATGTAGTGTCTGTATCACAGACTAGATTTTCCATGGACAAGCCACAGAGTTCATCCACATTATGTCACTAAGTTGGTATTTTGAAACAAACCTAGAAAATTCAAAAAGTGATATGGATTTCAGCATGAAAAGTAACACCAAGAATGTGTACCGAACTAGACAGTATTTCTGTGACTTTCTGGGAAACTTGAAAGACATATTCTGCCTGAAAGAAACAGAAAAAAAGGTAAAATTTAATACAACTTTAAATGCTTTTTAAATGTTTCCTGTTACTAGTAACACCAGTGAAGCAGTACTTTCAGTATCAATGCATATAAGTGCCTAGGGAATAAAGAACAGAAGAAGCTATTTCAATAATTTTTTTACAAATCTGTATAATGTTAAGCATAAATGTGATCTGGAAAATATTCTCCTATTACTAAGTCAGCAGTATGCCAGTTTCTATTAACTTTGTTATGGTCATGTATAAAAACTTTAATCAAGGATAAATGTCTAATTCCCTAAAGCAGTATAAACCCATCCATAGTTAGAAATCAACTGTTTGACTAATAAGGTACCTGTAGGCATAACTACTAGCAAAGTTCAAGTAAATTAATATGTGATATTTTAATCACAATTAAATTTAGTTTGTTCAATGCCGTGCAAACACACACAAATCATGGGGGTTTTTTACATAAAGAAACTCAGATTTCAGGCACTACTTGACGTAGATACCTGAGCTAATGAATCTTTACTGATATATCCAATACCTTTAAATGGATCTATATGTCCGTGTGTATATGCCTGTGGAAAATAATAATATAATTGAAGAGACATGGATGATGCCCTGTGTAACAGGCAAATCTACAAAGATGCTAAAAGAGCAATGAATGAACACTGGCATAACAAAGAAAGACTGGACAGTGGAAATTATTAGACAAGGTCTAAAAATATACATCAGACAGAATAGTGGTTATGTTTAGCCTGAAGTGTCAAAGTACAGGGAGGGGAGAGACTGGAAAACAAGTCTGGTAAAGAAAAACTACTGGATATAGGTAGAGTAGAGAAAGTAAAACAGCTTCTAGAGAAATGACCACATACAGATAAAGCTTCTGAAAAGATTAAAAAACCTGATAACAGCTCTGAAAGCAACTGTAAGGTGTTAAGATAGGAATTGGATCATAGTATTGTTAAGGCTGGAAAAGACCTCTTAGATATCAAGTCCAACGATTAACCTAGCACCTCCATGTTCACCTGTAAACGGGATCTCCCAGTGCCACATCCCCTTCCAGGAAGTGTGCCCCATCACTTCCATGGGCAGCCTGTTACAGTGTTTAACTCTTTCAATGAAGAATTTTTTCTTAATATGTAATCTAAACCTCCTGCAGTGCAACTCGAGGCCATTTCCTCTGATCCTGTCACTGGTATTTCAAGAGAAGAGACTGGTAACCAGAAGGTACTGGAAGTCCTGTGATTTAAATACTCAGTATCAGATCCTATGCATACCTTAGTTTCATTGACCTGTTTGATGAGTGAAAAACCAAACAAATAAATTAAGTGATGAAATACTATGTCACTACAACCAAATGTGTCCCTAGTCTTGTCGGAACAGCATTTATGCTAACATAATCCTATTATAGCATTAACTTTATCCAATTGATCTGCAAGTAGGAAGTAAAAACAGAGTTTAGCAAGTTGCTAAAATTGTCAGCGTACATTGTACATTGTAGCATGAGGTAGGATGCGAAAAGTCTAAGGAGAAACAGAAAACCTGCATCATCAGTTCAGAAATGCTTTTAAAGCTTCTGGTGGCAGAAGGAGAGCCAGATCTAAAAATTGACTCAATAAAATTTGACTTTGTGCCATATTCATTTTCTGTATGACAAATACTCAAACTCCTCTGTAAGCAGTGTGATGTTGTAGAAGGATAAGGCAATGACACGAGTCATGTAGAAAAACATGAACTATAATTTTGAGGAGATTTGTGTATGAAAGTAAAGGAATGCTAGTAAATATATGCAAATGTTTTTATCATTTTCTGACTTTGAAGATTTAGCAAAGAAATTAATCAGGGTTGCCTAACAATTATGTCACAAAATACAATATACTTCTTTATCGGATTTCGTTTTCATTTTTTATCTGAACCAGTTTTGCAAAATTCCTGATGCTCATAATTTGCAAAGAAATTACCTTTTAAAATTTTCTAAAAGAGGTGAAATGTGGGACTTACAATTTTTATTGTACTATAAACAGCAGTACATAGTCTACAATGAATCTGAATATCTAATTGATAATGTTTTGTAAGCTTTGAAAAACTTAAATGAAAAAGCCTCCTGAAAGCCACAAAAACCATTCTGATATTTTGAATTGGAAAAGTTAAAAAAAAAATTTCAAAATTTCCAGCAAAAAATATAAACACATTCGATTCAGAGGTCTTGAAATATTTAAGTCTGTATAATTTCATTGTGTTATTTTCAAATAATTATGTTATACCATATTATGTATCATTAAGATTACCTTGTAAAAATGCTAGTTAAAACAAAATGAAGGTAATTATAACTAATTAAAACAGCAATTATTGTGATTATTAATTGAAAAAATATGTTTTAACTGTATTTAGAATATTTAATTTTAAATGTGCTAGGTTATGTGAATAAAAGCTAATCAGAGGGAGCACAGCTGTCCTGCCAGGATTGTGGGAAAAGCACAGGCAGACAGGCACTGATGACCTGATGACTAATAGGACATTGTAGAACCAGTTTCTCCAAAGGCCATCAGAGAAGACTCGCTAGACCAGTGACCCCAGTGGAAACCCCACCAGAATTAGTCAGCTAAACTCTCTCTCTTCACAAGGATATCCATGCTATCAGGGGTGATTGCCTGAGTGGGTATAGGACTGACTATTGATGCAGGAGGAAGAGTATTTAGGGACACTAAAGCTTTTGCTATGGCTTAAAGAGGCTATGGGAATAAGCAAGACTTATTATGGGATGCTGTACTTGGGCTGGCTGGACTGTACTCAGCCTCCTCCGTAGCAGCCCATACAGTGCTGTGGTTTGGATTTGTGACTATAAGAGCACTGATAACACACAGTTTTGGTTGTTGCTGAACAGTTCTCTCCCAGCATTAAGGTTTTCTCTTTTATTCATCCACCAGCAGCCTTCATTACTGAGCAGCCAGAGAAACTGGATCAAGTTCTTGCTGTTCAGGTTTATGTGAGTGTGGTGTGTGGTGGCATGGGTGCCCTCCAAGGCACTGTTTTCTCTGCGTTGATCGGCACGGCAAGCGGTGTGAGCAGAGTGGGTGTGCTATCAGGAACGCTTGACACTGGCTGGACCTGGGGACACGGCACCACATCAGCCTCACGTCTGTGGGGCTGGGACCTGAGAGGCTTACTTGAGTCCTGAAGTCCACCAGATGTGGACTCTAATGACTTAAGGTCCATGCTCTTAATTGAGACACCCATACCAGAGGACACTACTGAATTTCTGAAAATCTGGCAACTATCTACCTTGGTGTCCTCAGTGCTCTTGGGTATTCTAGAAATGGAACACCATCCTTTTACAGTCTTCTCTCCCGAACCTGATTTAATTTCCTTATTTAGGAACCTCTTGCAGATAATACAGTCTCCTCTCTGACCTGTACAGCAAGTTCCTCTCAGCTTCAGCTGATGTGGCAACTAAAGATTTCCTCTCTGCCAGGAAAAAATCCTTTGTTCCTTCCTTGAATTAACCTCTGGTTTTAGAGGTCTTCAGCAGCCCTTTGTGTGTTTCTTCTTTGTCTTAAATATTTTCCCTTTCTAGTCTCCTAAGTCTCTGAAGAGAAGTACTTTATTTCAGGTGCAAGGTTTATACATTTATCCGTGGATGTTCATCATCCTTTCTGACTGCCGTGCGCTAGGGATGGCAGTCACATCGCTGTTAACTGACTCACTGTCACTGCTGGAAAGGCCAGCGCAGGAACCAAGGACAGTACCACGACAAAAACTTGAATGGAACTCTTAATCGCAACATATAAAATAAATGGGGAATTTGTCAACCTGTAGAATAGGGTCCTGAATTTTACTGTAACCTGCACTTACTCATATCACGTTGACAACTGGAAAGATTTACAAGCAAAAAATACGTTCCAAAAAGTACTCGTATAATGCAAGAGATATGGGACTTTTTAGAAAGATAAATTAAATTCTTATGCCAGGAATTATGAACATTTTAAACAAGACTGTAACTTCACTCTAAAATTTGTTTATGCTCTGTTAAGTTAATGATTTGTTATCCCATTTTTGCTTTAAGAAAGAAAACCAGAAAAGAATATCATTTCAAAGCAGTAATAAATACCACTAAAAAGCTGGAAGAGCAATTTATGGTAAATTATGAGAAACATTTCCCTTTCAAAAGGAAAACTGCTGAAGTACGTTCAAACATTTTTAATCTTTCTAAATGCTGTCCAGACTATATACCAAGTATTCCATATATAGAAGGACTGCTTTTTTGTCCTTGAAGATTTCTCATATACATGTATTTGCCTGAACAGCAAATTAGGATGAAAAAATTACTTTTTTCCTTATTTTGTTTTAATTTATTATATTTTATTGAAGAGTTGTTCAATTAAAAACTGAGTTTAGTAGTTAACTATCAGTAATATAAATTCAGAAGAATAATACAGAGTATAAGTAAGCAGTAACCGATCCGAACTCATTTAAAGGATCTATTGCAATCTCTGGGTGCATTACTTTTCCAGAGGTGACAATTGACTGCGAGGTACCGTAAGTGAACCTCATGAGGTCATGCATTTTCTATGCTCAGTCTGATTCTCATCTGAAGCTATTTTTTGGTGGATTTTTTTATGACAGGAACAAACAAAGCCATCTTGTCCAGTAGTGGAGCTAGAAGATACACATATTTCTATTCCTACTTTGTGACAGCTGATTGGCAAAGGTTGCTTTTCTATGCAACACCAAAGTCCTATTGAAAAACTGTCAGGAAAGTTTTACACTCTGTTCAAAAGGATTATTGAAGTACTTTTGGCATATTTTTTATTCTGTGTATCAAGAAAATTTTTGAGTTATGTATAAAAGACGTAGTTTAGGCAATTGATGGAGGTCATCAAATAGGATTTAGGCTGCATGATCATAGGTCATAACTGTTATAGCTTTTTCGTTTTCTCCTGTTCAGAAAAAGTGTGCAAAATAACATTCTTCTAATGAAAAAAACCAAAATAAACTATGTATTGACTTTAATATGTTGAGTCAGAATGAATACAGAGGAGAAATAAGGAAATTACAGAGAGGGAAACATTCACTAATGTATTAAAAAATGGTTTGGTCATTGGGTTTATAAATTATTTAATATAATAAAAGAAAGTGCTAACAAGACATTCTAAAAGAGAAACTTTGAAAGTTTATCTATTTGCTTCTCTACAACCAAATAGCCTTGAACTCATTCAGGTATCTGTCAGCAGGCACCTATCTGCCTTTGCAAATCTGGAGCACCACTGTGACCACAGTGCAGCAAAAAAAATCCCCACTAGATGGTAGTGGCACCACTAATTGCTGGCCCTTCATCTTAAAACAGTTTTTTTCAATTGCGTTGATGCCTGTACCTTCAAGATCATAATTAAACCATGCTATTTTTTATATAAGCCAATTATAAGTCCACAAAAGTTACTGATAAATTTAACAAATACTGAAATTTCCATCCTGCTGGTAACCATTTTACTAGCACTTGTTGCTGGGCTAAATGAAATCAAAAAATAAATGTGGAAATATTCACATGACTAAAAGGAACTGCAAAATTCAGAAATCAATAAATGACACTAAATGAATTTAAGAAAACAAAAGCCAAAATCTTTCACTTTGAGTCAATTCAAGATTAAACTATAATTTTCTATAATGCCCTGAGAATCATCATTTAGGGAATGGGTCTTCTGTTCTCTAGAGTCTTCAGTCCTTTACCGAACTATACTTTTAAAGTCTCACTCTGTTTCTTAACCAAGAAAAAAAAAAAAAAAATTACTGTAATTTAGAAGAAAAGGTCATCCTGAAAAGCTCATGAGAAAATTGGTGTAAGCCACAATTTTCAAGAGATTCTTTGATATTAAAGAGTAGCACTCTTTATTACTAAATGTTTTAAAACTGAAAATTTATAATCAGTTCAATAAATGGTAATACTTGACATCCATCTGTTTCCAGACAAAAAGAAGAGGTTGAGCAAAAATGTATACAAAATTTTTATACAGAAAAGAATATTTCCCATTAGGGAATCATTTAAAGTAACATTCCCAGACTGCTCTGGGGGATATCAGTTGTAGGTCATGTTCTTTGGCTTGCCTTAATGCTTTTCTGCCATTACCATTATATCATGTGCATGTGCACTAGCTATCTTGCTTTGCCCTGTTTTAGGAAGGGTCTCTCAACTACTCTAGCCTCTAACATAGCCTTTATAAACCTTTTTCAAATTGCTTTTTTTCTTTCTGAAGTACTCCTATTCATAGCCCATTTTTTTCAAAAAAATCTATATTAATCTGTATCTTGTGCAATCATATTAGTCTGCTAATTTTAGAGAAGCTTTCAGTAACTCAGGGTTACTGCTTCTAGGTTATTTGGTGCTTGAGAAACTAAGAGGAAGGGAGCCCAGAAGTAATAGCAACAAGCTAGGTATTAATACCAAGGAGGAAACAAATCAAATTAAATATGTTGGGTCCATGCCTTGGGCACAATCTGAATATCCTAAGTCAAGTAAAACTCTATTCACAAGTAAATCTAGTTCCCCAATGCATCTACAGATTAAGAATGGCTTCTTCTAGAAATTCCACTAATTGTTTCCTCGGGGAGGATATTGATGTGTATATGAGCTGTTATGTCTGCAGGCAGACATTTTCTTTAGTGGAAGAGACTTCAAGGAAACAATTCTCTCTTCCTGGCTATAGCTATTGAATATCATGAAAACGGAGTCTGGTAATCTATCCTGCCAACTTTTGTTATGCTTAATGCTCATTTCAGACTGATTTATGCATTTTTCCTGGGTGCAACACATGGACACAATGAGTTCTGCAGTAAATATCTAAGACAGCTTCACAGGGCTTTTACCCTTGAAAAGCATAGAAAATCTGTCCAGGAGATGCAGAGTCTTCAGGCTTCAGCTGAAACATCTGCAGTCTGTAATCTGTGAAACAATTTAGTTTCCCTGAAACACTGAGAAATGTGGGTAGTTCCCTGCAACCCTGAGTGCACTTTGTTGAGTTTCTCTTTCGGAGAAAAGGACACCCTATCATTATCAGCTTTTTATATTTATATTGTTCAGTTTGTTTTTCTGTGATTTGGGTAGTCAGAGGATATCATCTGGTGGACTTCAGGAGCCAGGTGACCTCCTCCAGTTCCAGCCCCATGTGAGGCTGCTATGGTTCCAGGTCCAGCCAGTGGCAAGGCACAAACTGCTAACAGAGCTCACCACATAGACCAGCAGAGAGTAAACTGGATATTTGACCACTGACATATGTTCTGCCTGGATGCCTTTTCCTCTCTCAAATTTTAGGACAGGTAGTGAAAATAAAAGGCCTGGTAGATCATCAAAAACAGCCTTGGACTTAGGCAGATGTCTAAAGTCTGAACTGTGATTCTTCACTCTGCTTAATTCCTGACTAATTCTCGAGGTCCAGAAACTCAAATAATGCCTCAGTTTCTCTTGGCATCTGTGTTCCATTAGTGTAAATGACCCTAATATTTCAGACCTGAATCTTTGGAGCAGCTCATCTCCTAGATGGTACCTAAATCTATTCCATAGCTACAAACTGAATGGGACAATGCCTATCTACCAAAGGAGAGTAGAACTAGTAGCTGTAGTAGCTGTAGGATGAAATATAGTTCCCATCGAATTTAAAGAATTTATTTTAAACTGCTGGCATCTCAGTGACTATGGCTCTCACTCAGGACCACAAGACCAAGGTTCAGTTTTCCCCTTTCCCTGGGAATGTGACTTCAAATCACCTGCATCCCTGATCAGAAAGTAAATTCCTGCTGAAGCCATTTAATTCCAAAGAAAAGCCGGTTCGGCCAGGAGAACTGTTATGTGTTTTTTAATACCTATGGCAGTCTCCTGGACTGTGGCATGAACCAAAGAAGGGAGCTCAAACCATGAGTTTTACCTTTAGCACGAGTTATAAGTTTTTCTGTGGCTCTTTTCTTTCTCTCAATCGTGTCCTGAAAACAAAGAACAGCACATTTCATTTTTCAAAGAAAAGTCATAGACCCTAGTCTTACAAAGAAGTTTCTGCAGACAGTCCTAAAAGGAAGCATTCACCTTGGTGAAATAATGCACCCTAGTTCCAAAAAGAAAAGTTGTATAAGCTTATTTCAGCTTTTCTGTCACTAGATGCTCAATACCTAGATTGCCCAGTATTTAATTTTCTTCAGGCATCATGCTGAGGGGTTTTATCCTTAACATGCTAGTCTGGATTCTACCTGAAGAAGCAGGAACTTCAAAATTACATACATAAAGTCTCTGCATTGTGGTACACATACCATTTTTCAGACTAGAGCCCTTTGATCTTTTATTATGTAGAGAATGTTCTCGTCTGAGACATTAGTTGATTCATTTTTTTTATAAAGGAGAAGGTACAAAGAAAAGTGTCAATTAGATGGCATAGTGATCAGTTTGGAATTTCTCAAATTCCGGCTTCAGGTTTTAGATATTTCTACATATGACTGAAAGTCCTGCTGCTGTCAAGAAAGACTGGTCATCCAGGAATTTATCCTAAATATTTTATAATCCAGGAAAATGAATGAGGAAATTAGATAGCTTCATGTAACAATTTCTAAAAAATAGTATTANTTTTTTTTTAAAGGAACTCTCATACACAGACAGGTTTATGGGGAAATAAATTCTGGAAGGCAACATTTTTGCAACTGAAATTAATATTTACAATACTTAGATATTTCCAATAGAAAGACAATTACAAGTTTGAAATTTTTAGGGTTTAATATTATCCTGGTTTAAGATTCGATAAAATACTCCATACATAAATCAACCCCTCATTTGCCTGAGGATAGGAAAGTGTATCTCCCACACTCTTCCCACATATATCTTAATGTTTATAGTAATCACTGACAGCAGGGTATGTGCCAACAACACTTTTTCAGATGGCTGTCATTTTAAGGCAAAAAGAAGATATAGATCCTAGAAGTCACTAACACCCTCCATGATTATTCTTTTGAAATCCTCTGTGAGGACATTGTAATCACAGAAAGAAGAGCAGCTCTGCGTGACCTTGGGGACTCAACAGACTCCTGAGTTGTGATGACTTACGTAAAGAATTCTTACTGGCTCTCTCTTATTGTCATAGAAGAATCCATGCTCTTCTCCTTTCATATCACAGAGTATTGGATTTCTGGAAACATAATGTGTACTGAAGACCTTACTGTGCTTTGTGGGTTTTTTACTGCTTTTTGTTTTGTTTCTAGAACTGTTAAATATGGGAAAATATTTTCATATTAAAAAACACTTCTGGACTCATAAATCAGAGGAAGAAGGTGGAAAATTAATCAATTATTGGGAAAAATAGGTGAGAAACATTTTTTTTTTTAATTATTATAAGTGCTCCTAAATCACAAAGTGAAAGAAATAAACTCACAATTTATTATTTAATCAATAGTTCATGACCTTGCAGTAAATTTCCTTAATTTTGAAAAGTTGTTTCACGATTCCTGAGTACTTTGAGATATAAATACTAAAGAACAATGAGATACAGTGTATCAACTCTAGGAATTTCAAACACATGGTTGTTTTCAAATGAAAAATACAAAATAAAAAGTATTATCCCTGAAAATCTAAATGAAAGTTTAATTAATTTTTCATTTCAAGTTATGCTTATTCAACTGCAAGTATTTTCCATTAAATCTTCAAACTGTATTTAAAAACAGCTGTAAAAGAAAGATGATGTTCCACATTCTTTTACCCCCTTTGTTGTCATCAAGCCTTGACAAAAGACTGTGATCATCAAATACGATTGAATAACTCAACACAGAATCATGTTTGGGGTAAGAGAGTGTCCAGTTCTGTCATTGGACGTTATGTGGATGTAACACCAAGAAGAATAGAAGGGAATGTTTTGCAATTCAGATTTGCAAATGCAATCTGCAAATTATTGCATCTTCGGAAACCTCTGTGTTTTATAGAGGGCTATTGGTGACCAATGCTTTTAAAACGTGAAGCTTCACAAAACGTTGAGGCAGGTCATTCAAATATGTTTTTTTGTCTAGTATAGCGAGCATAAACTTAAAGAAGAGGAACAGACAAAGGCATAGATAAAATATTTTGTTTTCATTTCTCTTCTGTGAAATGCACGTGAAAATGAACGCATGAAAATGAACGTGAGATTACATAAACTAACTTAAATAGAACAGAATCCAGAATCCCTTTTTCAGAAAAAAAAAAAGAACCTCTTAAAAAAAGAGGACAAGCTGGGAATTAGCAATAAACTTTACTCATAGACTTTTTTTCCCCTTGGTAATATCTGGCATTTTGTAAATCTACAGTTTTTAAGCACCCAGTACTAGTTACTTTTTAGAAAAAGCACAGTAGTGTAGGTATTAACAGAGGTAATTTTAGCACTTAGGGGCCATCATATTGGACTGGAAATTCAGATTCTGTCTGTTTGGTCAATTATTGTTTTCTCCTAAAAAGTATTCTTCGCACTTGTCTGACATTTCTTTCATGTTTGGGATCTGAAATTACTGGAGTGTATAAATAAGATTATCCAGATTTTTACAGTCAGAGAAACTGGGGCACTATGTGGGTAAATGACTTGCTTAGCTTATGATGGAGTTAAGATTTAAACCAGTATTTTCTAACTGCTAGTTTCAGTAGAAAATATTATGTCCTGTGTTTGTTATCTCATTTGGAATTTGGAGAGTTGGGATTTTTTGACTCCTTTAATGTTAATTCTGTTTTTGTTATAGTAATTAAGTAGGTACGATAGCCTAGGGTCTAGTTGGTAGTCAGCTGTAAATTACAAATCTAATAGTCATCTACCCCAATTTTTTATGTGTAAAGAGTTAGCCTATGGCTATCTCATCTACAGAAGAAATAAGCAGACCTGAGAAGAAGTTTCTGATTAGCAGCTGCATACTATGTTATTTGAGTGCTCACACATCCTTGAATATAAAAGGCACTTGGAAAAGCCTTCAATTTTCATCTTTCTTGGCTAAAAGAGTTAACTTGTTATAAATCAAATTGCATAATCTTGTCCATAAGACGAAACAAATAAATAAGTCTACAAATCCTTTGGAAATTCAGCTCATGATAAAATTTAGTGGTTTTCTAGTTTATATTCTCAAAGTCTACTTGCTAAAGAAAGAGAATAATATGTAATTCTTTTCAATGTTTTCAAAAAATGTAAGTTAAAGGATGTAACTGATGTTACAACAAAAATGTTTATGTTCTATAATGACTCATAGTGCTAGAAGACTGTAAAGTTTTTCTTCAACCAAGATGTTAGAACATACTATCAAAGCAGTTAAATAATTGTTAAACCTTAGAACAGAAGAACCATGCACCCAAGTGTGGAACTCAAAAGAGATGCAGAGGGGAAACAGAAAAGGAAAGTCTATGGAGGCTTGATATGTCAGTGCACTTGAGCAATTAAGTAGGTAAAAAAAAATATTGACACATCAGTCAGCTTCATGTACAGACAGAAAAAGATAAAAGCTTATATATTATTACTGTAGGATACAATATTTGGGCAGTTTGCTCTTTTCCACCCTCAATGTAGCAGCCACATCTAAATGACTCTATCACTTTGCTGTACCTGGGGGATTCGCGCTTCCACTGAAGTGCTTTCTCACTTATTTTCTCTGACTCTAGAGGCTAGCTTTTCCTCAGAGGGAAGCTGGAATACTTTGTCATTCCCTTGAAGTCTTCATTTTTTCTTCAGGACAGCCAGTGTCTTAGGAGAAGTAAAAAGCAGTTCTGTGTACAGAAAACCTTTGTGAATAATTTGCTTGAATATTGTCATGAGCTGGAGTCAACCTTTTCTCATTCATGACTACGTAAGTTTTGATTTTTATCAGTTTTAAAATCCAACATATGTATATCTAATTTAAGTTATCAGATGTGTGATTCCCCTGTGCACCTGGCCAGTTTTATTTGGTTGGACATTAGCCAGCAATGTGTGCTCACAGCCCAGAAAGACAATCGTATCCTGCATCAACATAAACGTGACCAGCAAGTCAAGAGAGGTGAAACCCCGCTTGGAGTGCTGCATCCAGCTCTGGGCTCCTCAGCACAAGAAAGGCGTGGACCTGTTGGAACACATCTGGAAGAGGGCCATGAAGATGATCACAGGATCATAGAATGGTTTGGGTTGGAAAGGGCCTTAAAGGTCATCTAGCTCCCTAGTAATAATAAGAAAAATTCAAGAATTATTTAGAAACAGGCAGGCAAGGGCTCTGGTCTACATTTTAAAATGAGACACTGTTCTCATTTTAGTGATGTCTCCATTGCAGTTTAAGACACATTAAATGGATATGATTTTCCAGGAAGTAGATTACTGCATTTTGAATGCTGGACATAACAATGCTGGACATAACTGATCAATATAAAACCTATACTCGCTTTTGTAAATTAAGCCTCCCATGCTGAAAATTAGGACAAAGAAGTTAGGAATCTTCAAAAGATTCTCTGGCCATGCAAAAGATGCATCACACTAGGCAGGTCTTGGCCTTTAACTGCAGCATGCTATGGTTCTCTTAGAGTTCACACAAAGTGCTTTTCTTGTCAGGGAAAGGAATGCATGGATGGAAACTTTTGTGCATCTGATCTCATTCTGATATGGGATTAAAATATTCCTGGATCACTTACATGGGCCTAGGTACTAAGATGTGCTCATGGATTGTGTACTCTAAATATAGCTCATCTGTCCTAAAAGAAGCGACTTCACCACTCTGCAATTCCATCTGTTTGATGGTGCCTCATTCCACATTTGAATTCAGAAGAAATTTTCTGGGGACTTTGTCTCTCCCAGCTGAGTCTGATGAAATGTTGTCAGACATTAGTGAGAACCTAATTGTGCAACGAGTTAATAAGAGATCCATGGTGATTGAGATGAAAAAATCTTTTGGCCTCTATAAGAACACTGCTTCCTTGAATACTACTGCACCACTATATTTAATGAAAATAACATTAAATGTCCTCTGGTATATTGCTAGAGAGTCAGTTAAATAATCTCAAGTGTCCTTAAATGATAATTGATGGAGCTGCTTAAAAGTGAGTTTGGTTGATTTAACTGCATCATGTCTCTTTCAAGCTCATTTCTCTGAGCATGGGATAAAGATTTCATAGCTGATCTGCACTTGGTTTGATAGTGTGTTTCCCTTAAAAATATAATTTTGTACCTATACTTGACCGACTCAAATATTCATATGGGCTCTTTATTTAACAACATCCCTGACATTAGAGGAGGAAATTATTCTTTTTCAGAAAGAACAAGATAGAGACAGTATGCTCTAAATTAGTATAATGTGGCTGAAAAAATTGTATGGAGAGGAATACTCTATTAATTGGAAAGCCCTTGGGATTATTCAGCCAATGAAATCCAGTGATTGACTGCATGTTGCTAACTTACTAGATTTAAATAGATGTTGACTCATCGCAACAGTGGTCATAGCAACAGATCATTCCATTCAGAGGGGAGAGGGATGTAGAGCAATACAGTGCTTGAAATATGATTATACTCAGACACAGACACACAGAGACATATAGCTATAAACATCTAAAACATGCTTTCCAAGAGCCATACAATCATTTTACAACCTGTTAGGAACTTTGCCCTTAGCAACACTTGTAGTCTGCACACTCAAATATATAAAATGAGAATTGAACCATTTTGCTGCAGCATTTCATATCCTGACCTTGTTCTGCTCAATCTTTAAATCAATTGTAGATTAATCATCAAGCAAAGTATATAAAGAAAATTATATGAGAGTAGGCTAATACAGTTTATATTGATTTGAAATAGATGACTTTTAAAAAGTGAAATCTGAACTTGTAAACAGAAAATTACTTATTATTTACTTTCACTCTAAGTTTTGTTGGCTTTTTTTTTTAATCAGAAGGGCTTGTAAGAATTGTAAAAAGTAACATGCCAATGTACCACCCACACAGTGATATTTTTAACATTCACTACCACAGGAACATAATGCCCTCATCATTGATGAGTTCCTGAAGAAAACTAGTTCCAGACACTTCACTTATAACAGAACCAATTTTTTTGGACAAAATGACACAGTAGTGGAACCATACTCTTGTTATTGGAATGATCTCACAGGAAGCTTTTATGCTTCATCTAGTTCAGATGTTTAGTCCCCTTTAATATCTAAATAACTTAGTGTCTTTATTATTCTTGTGATAGTATTAATAATAACTTTAACAATTTATGAGAGCACCTTTTTACACCTAGTGATGTAGGAGTATGGAGAAATGAATTGGTGGAAGACACAGTCAGCATTTTCCCCATCATAGTTATGCACTTGAAAAGTTGGATTACTTTTCATCTGAACTGCTGCTGGAAAATGTGGGTGTAAAAATTTTATAAGAATGTAGTACCTTTTCCCACTCACTAAACAGGCTTTGCTTTAACTGGACTGCTCCTAGCAATTTTTTAAATTGTTGCCCAGAATTCTTAGCTCTTTTTATAGAAGAACTGCCTCACCTTACTAAAATTAAGAAAAGAATATGTCAAATACATGCTCAGAATATTTATCTTTTCAGACAGAAAACGCATATTGCGGTCCAAACTTTTATCCTATGAGAGTCAATCGCTTACCAATTTAAACTGATTTCAAAACAAACATACAAGTACATTGATTTCTGGCAGAATATGAAAAAGGTGGATCTAGTCTGTGTGTAGAAAAAAATCCCCAAAATGAAGCAGTTGTGATCATTCATTAAAAACTCTGGCAACCATTTTTTTGTGACTTAGAAAGTTTCTAGTATTTTTTTAAGAAATTGTTCAATTTATTACGTACAGTGGTTCACAAGCTTGGCAGAACAGGAAAGAGACATCTGTGTGCCTTTTGTTTTCTACCCTGTAAACTAGAAAGGGATGGTATGACACCATCATAGGAGGAGGAAGAAAAAAAAAATAGCTGTAGATCTCTGTATAGTTTTCTTACTAGTTATTCAGTATGGATAAGTAGAGCTCACTGCAGGGGTTATGTCATTGACATATGGTAACAATTACTGTGGTGTTTTTTTCTTATTAATAGCCTAAGAGAGATACTTCCCCTCAAACTCAGAGAATCTATCACAGAATTCACTTACTCAGAGATAGAGTTCAGAAATTCCCCCAGAGGGAAAATGCCTACTGAATAAAAAGGTGTCACTTCTCACAATAGTTGCCCTAATGTTTCTAATGGAATTTGAGACTCTATAGCTTAGTCAAATATAGTTTAAATTTATATATATAAAACTGTAATATCTAGAGGGAATATAAAATATCTAGAATGATAATTTATAGTGCACATATTAAAAACTTTAAACAAAGTTTATTAATGACTAGTGCTATTCATCCCCACAAGATTAATTCTATACTTATGCATTTTTAGTATACTTTCCCATATATTTTTATATCTGAGGTCACCTTATCATAATTTGTAAAATCTCTATGAATCCTGATTAGTTAAGAATAAGAAACTTTTGGAAACAGGTGCTGACAAGTGTGAGAACAACTTTAAATCATTAGTTCGTAATACGAATATATTTGGTAAATTTCTGTAATCTGATGCTATGGATAGAAACGAGCACAATAGAAACCAATTCCATGAATCTGTTGATAGAAGATTTGTATGATTACACTCTGCAAACTTACACTACAGGAGCTAGGAAACAGCACCAACATTAACCAGAGAAATCTCTAAAGTCCCCTTGACATTCAGACCAACAGCTTCCAGAGAGTTCTCAAAAGGAACTTGGAAACGGTGCTCACGTGTGGGTATTTAAAGAACCTCTATGCCCCTATATAGATCCTGTTCTCTTAAAGGGAAGTTTCAAATCCAGTATCCAGGAAGAGGGTGCACTTTTAACACTGTTTAACCTTCTTTCCAACGCCGCCCGTGTTGGAAACCACAAAGCTTTAGGCATGCTGAGAACAATCCATGCAGTGCTACAGATTATTAACAACCAATAATGCTTACTTCTTTTTCTGAATAATTTCTTTTTTAGTATATCTTAAAAACTAATTGTTCTGTATTAAGAACTTGATGTCATTCCATGGAATTATTTATTAAAGCTACATCTTCACATAGAATAGCTCTATCCATTTTCACTTATAGTATCTGAAATGCTAAAATGCTACAGTGCTAAAATGATAAAATAATAAAATTAAGTGGAAAAATAACCTCTAGAGTTCTAAACACAGTGATAAGTAAAAAATACAGTTGGTAGAATATCAGTTGTATCTTTCCACGGAGATGGTAATTAATAAGAAATTGTGTCAAAGTAAATGGAATTTGAATAAAATAAAGAATTTGAGAAATCAAAATTTAGTTGAATCCATGAAATGAAAATAGAAGAAATCTCTGATTTTTCTTTCACAGTTAAAGCAAAATACAGAACTACATTAGTGAATATGTTATGTGGGACAATGGTACCAAGAGCTATGGTGGTTTTATGGGTATTTGAAAAAATTACACAGTACTATAAAAAAGACATATTCTTTTTCAAGCAATTGTTCAAGCAAGATAAGATATGAAAACTGAGGAAAATCAAGAAAAGCCAGTTGATTAAATATTCCAAAGTACTATTTGATAGTAGATTTTATTTGTGGATTTGTATCAAAAGACACAAGGAACGGGATGTATTGCGGGACAGTAGCACAAAGACTGCTTTGTAAGAACATTTGTAAAAACTAAAAGACATCTACTGCTGAGCGACTGTTCTTCAGTTCATAGGTGGCTAGTTAATTGGTGGCCAGACAGTCTATCTCATTATTAAATTACAAGGTATAAATCTAATTCGAAAAGGATACTGCATGGTGATAAGGATAGGGATGTATGTTTTCTTCATTGGGGTAGGGATTGCATATGTTTGAGCAGCATATACCCCATAAACAGAGGAGACCAAAGAGCTTTGTAATCTCCATTTCTCAACAATGAAATCCTATGGCACAGTTTGGATTGTTTTTCAGAAGTGTCTTTCTCTTCCACTGACAAGTTTGCATCAATCTTTCCAGTCAACTACTTTGAATAAATGACTGCATCAAAAGGTCTCATTGTTCAGTCATTTCATCCGAGAAATTGTAGCAAAAATTCTGATAATGTGAGACTACACTTCCTAAAAGTATTTCTCTCTCATGGTAGATAGGTATCTGCCCAAAATTTTAGGCAAGCAATTGAAACACACAGTCACAAAGGACAATATATGATGCAGTACTAGGATATGGTTTCAGTAAAAGGATGAAGCGCTTTTTCCAGCTGAAATTCTCAGGCATTCCTACATCATGGTGATGTATTGATATCACCAAACATATGTCATTACACCGCAAACAAAGTAAGACATACACATACATCATGACCTAAACCACTGTAATCTGTAGAGGTACGATGATTTATACGGTTTAAGACTAAAGTCATATAAAACTTCATGTGAAAAAGTCTGAATCTATACTCCATCTGAGCAATTGCTCGCTGCAGATTCAAAAATAATCTAGACACAGCCAATGAACGTAATTATCCTCCTAATCTAAATGTTATAGAAACTGCAGTACATTTCCAAATAAGACCAACTTTAATTTGTTAAAACTCCCTAAATCTCCAGAGTTTTTTATCTCCAGATTTTAAATTTTTTTTTCATTTTTAGAAATATTCAGAATTCAGAGACAAGTACTTGATAAAGCATTAGCAAATGAGAACAGAGAATAGACACAAATGAATGTAAATACTAATGCCAAAGGCAAGTGCTTAGATCCTGTACTGCACAGTGTAAAGCCTGGCACATTCTCCTGGTATTGGTGTTTACTAGACTACATGGGGAGAAGTTATATATGTTAGTAGTTAAGGTGATTTAAGGGAAATCCTATGACAAAAATAGAAGAGCAAATTCATACAGTTCATGGCTCTGTTCACAGCTGCTTTCTTGAAAGGGAATATACCAATTTTTGATTTACCTCTAGTTCAGTCTTTTACACCTTTTATTCAAAACCACTTGTTTAGAGATGTGAAAAAACAGGACAAACTTCAGAGGCTGGAGGAGAATTATTCTGCACATTTAAACAAAACAACCAAGTAGCGATTTAATGATTTTTCTGGTTCTCCACATAATTGCATTATGCATGGAGCTGTGAGACATATGTAAGCTTGGCAGACTACACATTATCTAGTAATTTTTCAGCAATGAAACAATAAACACAAAGTATCACTTCTCATTCAGGTAGTTCATAAGGTACCAGTGCTTCCAGCTAATGAAATGATCATGTTATCAAAGTCAGCTATCAAAAAATCTCCTTCACTAATGGATTAAGGTGAAGGCAACTAATTGATGTATGAACCAGCCTAAGTCACTAGTGTTATTTGTTTTTCCAGAATATCTGTAATGAAATTCCCTTTGAAAAAGCAGATATAGCAAAGTCTCTGTGGACTTCTAATTTTTTTTTAGATTGCTGGGGTTTTTTTTATACAATGCATGCTGCAGTATCCAGCCTCTCTCCAGGTTCTTATGTTTATTATAACATCTAGATATAAAAATTCAGGTATCTCATGATTTTCCAGTAGAATACCTTAATTAAATATTTTTTTCAAGTGCAAAAGCAGTAAAAGCAAATACAAATCCATTTATTCTGCCAAAGCAGAGACATATAAACTGTTCTTCAGTCCTCAGTTTATACAACATAGAAAGCCCCTAGTCTCTTTCAAAGCCTAAAAAAACAAAACCAAGAAATGTTTACATTCCATGCATAAGGACAATCCAGGCTCTTTTTGATTCACAGAAGCTTTGCAAGTCCTTACTCCTGGAAATTATCCTACGAGTCATCCCTTATCATCTGATTTTAATGATCACAACTGGATATATTATCACAGATGTTTTACATCTTTTTACCATAAACCAAATGCCTGAAATTCTTGCCAGACACTCTCCCTGAGATATGCTACCTCTGCATAGTTACTTTCTTTAGATCACTAACATTATTTAATTGGCAGCTGACTTGAGCCACATGCAATTGTACTACATAGGACAAATGGGAAAAGATAGTGGATTGATGAATTTTAATGAATAGTATAATCAGTGGTAACAAAGAATAATTGTTAATATAGCATTCAGTATTTAACCACCATTAAACTTTACAAGAACCTGCAACTCTACAAGTCAGAGATTACTTGCATTCTCAAAAGAGAAAATTTGCTTTTGTTTTCATGGTTTTGCTGAAGTTAATATTGTAAATAATTACTTCAGTTGTCATTGTTCACTATTGAAGTATAAAAAACTGAAGATCACAAAAGTTTTAGCCTTTAGATACTGCAAAGTCAGTTAAAGATATTTAAAACATCCTAGATATAGGCTCATCGAAATAACAAGATTTAAACAGACCTGTTAGAAGACTGACCACAGAATATTTTGATTGTGTTCTCCAGTTTGTGATTTTTTTTATAGAAAAGGAAATTTAAATTATGAACATGCTTAAGATAAAATGAACAAATGTCTCAAAGATCACTATAGTCTTCACTCTTCAATCATTTAATTTGTATGTTGAAAAGATGAATTGAAAAGCTGCTTCAAAACAAGTCTAATCAACAGTCCCCATGTAATAAACAAAGTGTAACCTCAGAGATTTGTTAACTACTTAATTAGAATTGAAAAGAAATCTAAAACATACATTGAATTATAATAAATAGTGGGAATAGAGAGGTGATAAAAATGCAAGAAAATGAAAACAGCCTTGTTGCTGATGATTTAGAAGACTAAGAGAGGATAGAAAATTCTGTGACAGGTAAACTGACCTGGTGAGCAGAAAAGAGTTATTAGGTTGGAACTTAAACTATAGCTTCTGAAACCCTGTAGAGTATCCTGAACTACCTTACAAAACACAAAATATTTCAGAATTGGCTTCTAAAAAAGTTAAGTCATGTCTAGAAAAATTTCAAAATAAGAGTAAGCACTATGCTTTGAGAAGCTAATATAGCAAGATCTTCTATACTGAAAAGCAGAACCCTTTTCTGTGCCTCGTATTCCCCACCTGTAACATAAACAATATTTATCATAATGAGTTTGTCTGTATACGACTTTAAAAATCTATTTAAAAAAACCTAGCTATTTCTAGTAAAAAACTGAGTGGACAGCTTTCAAAAAATGAAACCTGAATGTTTTAAAAATATCTGCAGAGAAAGACTTACACTTTGTAACTCTGGAAAAACCAGAGGGTTTTTTTCCAGTAGACTACAAAACAGTAACGAATTAAAGAAATTCTCCCTCTTATGGACCCTGACATTCTTCTTTCAAAGTGAGACTCATGTCTGATGGGTTCAAGTAGCTTTTTTTAAAAAAAAAAAGAATCAAGGCAGTGAACTGTACATCCAAAGAAAGTAACAGAAGCTGAGGCTATCAACAGGTTGTTCCCTGTAGGTTAAAATATCACTCAATAGATTAAGAAGGGATTATTAAAATTGTTTAGCCATAAAAGATAACTCCTTGGATTATTGACAGTAATAATTCCTTTGTCTCAGCTCTCAGATTAACACTTCTCTATTATGGGATCAAAGACGAAAGGTGTTATGTAAATTTCAGGGAATTCTGTTTCTAGAAAAATTGTCAATAAAGCTACAGTAGGTGAGGATCACAGGACAGGAAGAAATGAAGGTCAATAGACCTAGTGAGGAGGGTGAACAGTGTGAGACAACTGCAGCCAGGAACCAGGCAGCACAAGTTCGATGGTGGTAAATACGGAATGCTTTATTAACAATTATTTTATGTTACCACTGGTTACACTATTTATTAAAATTCACCAATCCACTGTCTTATCCCATTTGTCCTATATAGTATAGTTGCATGTGGCTTAAGTCAACTGACAGCTCACAACTGCCTCCTGAGTTTATGAGCTCTAATACCTTTTTTTTATGTTACCTAATGAGTGTGTCATATTCAGCAAATTGCTAGGGACAATTCTGGATGCAGGTTGGACATGACAATCTGGAAGGTTCTTTGCTCCTTAAAATCAAAGGTGAACTTGCCAGATGCATAATAGTTGATGAAAGCTTTTGCTTAAGGGACTGTGAGACAGTAGAGATTTAACATCTGGGGAAGTGAGACAAGAGACTTAAACGCAGAAGACTTTGGCATTGTCAGCTGACTGATAGGCAGGAAGCAATGGCATGCTGACAGGCAGGAGAAGGGGGTCCAGAAACAGCCGGTTGATTTTCTAGGACAACCTTCACAAAGCACTCTTTCATGGTCTATTCCAGTGTGCAAGAAGCTGAATAGGCATGGCAGGTGGCCAAACTGGTTAAATAAGGAATTGCTGACTGAACTAAAAAATAAAAATATCCTATATGGAAGGTAGAAAAGGGGACAGGCTACCAATGTGAAATGCAGAAGTATCACCTAGATTTGCAGCAGTGGACTTGAGAATGACAAGGATGTGAAAGGCAACTTCAAATTTTCTTATATATTTAATGAATTTGTGTACACTTCAGACGTCCCCCCCAAATCTTTACTCTAAATGTCATGAAGCATTGCTAAAATTTGCACTATGATCAGTCTTCATCATATGAAGAACATTTGGGAACCTGAGTGTGCAGAGGGAATCAGAAGTTGTAGCAACATAATCAAAGGCTCATGTCTATAACTCCAAGTGAATTCTGTTGGTTACATTTTCTGCAAAGTATAATGGGGGAAAAGATATATACTGTGATCAAATGAAGATGAGTTACTGAATCACATCATAAGATTTAGGAAGATTAGGTCATTTTTTGATACAACAAAGCACATATATTTTTGATATAGGCAAGGATTGAGTAGCAATTTAGATAAATTTGAATCTAAGAAAACTGCAGCTGAATCTCTAAGAGAGGAAGGAAAATTGATAACTTGACAATCTCTGATAGGTTTATCCTCTGAAAGTGCTTTAATACAGCACTGCCCTAACCTATCTGGACTTCTCTCTCTGCCAAATGTTGCCCTGTAGAGACAGCACAGAACAGACTGCATGTTCTTACAGTTGCTTTGGTTCACAGTCTGGCTGTGAGACTCCAGCTCCTAATAAAAGGAACTATTTATTACTATGTCAAAGTGCAGCAGCTGACAAGCAATCTGTTTTGCTGTAGCTGCTGAGGTGGTGGTGATCTCTGGCAGAAGGGCAGGAAAACATCTTCAGCTAAATCTGCAGCAGTGGATCTGACAGAACTTTAAATTAGTATTTCCCATTTCAAACTGGACAAAAAATTGAATTTTTCTCTCTTCCAATTTTGCTCTAGACTTTCTTTTTTTCGCATTTGTTTGCAGGAAATTTTAAAGGAAAAGTGAAACTTAATTGAGAGAATAATTTTTAACTACTACCAGCATTAAATGCATTTTCAATCTAATTGTTTGTGCCTGTCTTCTTACACTTACATAATGTTAAACTTGCTGTCTTTTTAATGTTTCATCTCCGAAGTTGTTGCTACAGGCTTTGAAATAGTAGTTAACTGCATTTTGGAATTTAAATGAGCTGTGACCTATTTTTTTTTTTCCTCCCAATGCCAAAAGCACTGTCTTTCAAAACAAGCTGTATCAAATCAAAGACTTGATGAAATTTATTAGGGAAAAGTGTTCACTTCTAATCCATCACTACAAGCACAGTACTGTAGTGCATGATAATGAATACACAGAAGATCACGTGAGACTCATCTGTGAATTTGATGGACGTTTTCCACACAAACGTGATCAACTTCATGGTACATAAGCTTATCACTCTCATGTTCCTGTTAGAAGACTTCTTAACTGCTGTGGAGAAGTCCTATTCTTGTCCAACAAATGTAGACTTTGTGGGTACTATTCAGCAATAAAAATGGTATTTTTGGTTGTTCATTTAAAACAACAAAAATCCATAGGCGACGCTTTCATTTGTAAGAAATCATTCCTAACAGGGCACTGCCTTTGGAGCAGAATAATCTAGTAATAGTGATGAATTTACATAGCCATGCAGATCAGCAGGTATTACTGCATATTTTGAAACAGTTCTATGGCTGCATTGTCTCACAGACTGAATTAATGTACCAGTTGAAAGGAAGGCAGCAAGCACAACGGTATCCAGGAGATCAAGCTCTCCTCCAGGATTCCTACTGGCAATCTCTTGTAGCAAATTTTTCTCTGCATCACTTTGGTAACTACAAATATGAGATAATAAGTGTTCTTTTATTCTCCCATCCTCTCTGAACAGTCTCCTCTGTTCAGGTTGTAAGCCCTTCAGGAGAGCAATATGTTCATATCGGTCTATGTTAACTGTGAAATTTCTTTATCTGTATCTTCTATAGCTAATATCTATATCTATTTATCTATATCCATCTATCTTTATCTATCTACATCTATATAATTTATATCTAGAGAGATAAATGGATGGATAGATGGATAGACAGACACGCACAGTGTCCAAGAACTGTGCTTCTTTCAGGTCCTTTACTTGCACTTGTACTTCAAGAAAAAAGGTGAAGAAATAAATTACTTTAAATTCTGGAAAACTATAAGGATTTAATGTATTAAGTGCAACTGTAATACATTAAGAAATTTGAAATACAGTTATAAACACCTCCTCTATGAATTAATGATTTTCAACTAGAATTTCTACTAAGAGAACATACTTTTGGTGAATATTTTTCCCCAAAATAGTGATCAAGAATAACAGAAATCAGAAGAAATACACAAACTAACAAGTAAGATAACAAAGTGGCACCTCAGTAAATTAAGTAAAAACACTCAAGAAAAAAAGATTGTGCAGACACAAATTCCTTCAAATACATTCTAAATGTCCAGTACAGTTTTATGTAAACTTTGAATTGAGATTTGTGTAAAAGGCCCTTAGAAAACAAGAATATGAGAAATTGCCTGATATTTTTAGCAAATAAAAAATGGACCTTGTAATAGACTTTTTGAAGTAGATTTATAAATATTTAAAAGGAGATCAATATAATTTCCAGATACTGAACTGAAGGGCTTTGTATTTCATTAAACAATTTCTTCTGCCCTTCCCCTCTTTTAGAAGAATTTATCAGTAACATATAAATTTGATTTACTTTTCAGGCTGTTAACTGTGTCTAATTTCTAACTTTAGGCAGCAAATTTTTAAGTACTTGTAAGCATACACACAAAAATCTGTCTTTCTGCATCTCAAAGCAAAAAATTGCTTTTAAGTAATAGCAATGAAGATTATTTTATTATTAACAATCTTTCTCATTTTCTGATTCCTGAGAATTTTGTTTCATACCACAGCACAGCTTAGAGTACATATTTGAATGAGTATTCTTGAACACAGTCAGTTGCATAGCCATGTAGAGCTTGTTGCAAACACGTAGGTCCTTTACTTACACTTGAACTTAAATAAAAAGAGGAAGAAATAAGTTTAAATTGAATTTGTAGTCATCCCCCAACAACAGCAGATAAAATCTGTACAGATGTTCAGCCAGTTAAAAACTTTGGGGTTTATATTGAAGGTACTCTGCAGTAGTCTATGGGAACTTTGATATTTTGTACTAAAGAAACTTCATACTGCCACAAAAAGGTACAAAGTAAATACCACGGAAATTTGTATTATTACCTGTTCAGGAAAGAAAACTAGACTCACAAAAGCAGCACAGGAAAGAAGGCAGACATCCAGGTAGCCCAGGAATGGCTCTACACAGGAAATAGTAAAACCCTTATACACAGATTATGATCAAATTAGAAAAGTGTTTAAAACAGACATTCATGACACTTTTTGCGATAAGCAAGGAAAGCATTAGTTCTGTCACTTCAAAACACGTGAGCTCCACCCTTGGAAATACAGCTTTTTTGATAAATCCTTTTGTTATTATTCTATCTACACTGATCAGAAAAATGCATGACTTAAATTGTTATATTCATAATTAAGAACTGTTATAAAAACATAGGAAAATTATGTTCGGTTTTGTGATTTTGATTAATCTGTCTTTAATAAATCAAAGACAAATCTTCCTGTTAAATTTTTAGGGAAAGGACTCAGATCATTAGGGAAATTTTTTAATATAACAGTAGATAATTGTATAAATTCAATATACATTTTCTGAATATACATTTTGTTTGATAGGAAACTGTGTAATGAATTGCTGAGGAAGTTAAACTTTAGTCTGTGGCATATTGATCCTTAATATCTGCAATAACTACTTCTATAAAGAAATAATACATATCCCTCTGATAAATATTATGTCAGAGTTATGTCAAAGAATTATTTTGCAGCATCAGTTGGCTATCAGTCTGCTTTTCAATTTCTTTAAGAAAACTTAGGAGATAAGTAAACTCTAGGGGGAAAAATGAAAAATATCACTTCTTCAATCTTTTTTGTAGTAATATCGTCTTAATTTGCTAACTGAAATAAGCACAAGAGTTTAAGGAGCTTCATGTTATTTTTACTGGTCATCAGCATCATTATATGACTTTCAATTCTGCTTTTAAAAGTTTTTGGCACACTTGAGCTTTGTACCTCTTTGGTAAGGAAATTCACAAACCGGTGAATTCTCTTGGGTACACCATTGTGAAGCAGAGTGGGAAAGGAACTAGAGGAATTATTTTCCTAAAGGATTTTTTACTTCCTAGTACTGTTTTTGATTATAATAGCTTCTACCATCAGAATCAAATGTCACTGCAGAAATGAATATATCAAGAGAGAGGCAAAAACAATCTTCACAAGTTGATAAATCCACTAGTAAAATGTCTATGTTTTCTCTGAAGGGAAATGCAGGAAAAACGGTGAAGATGTGTCTTTTTCTCCTCCTCTGTACTGCCTCTGTATTGTCTGCATTTGGACATACCCCTTTACTTTCTCACAAAAGCTAAAAAGGAGCAGCAGCAAGGCCAAACGTTTCTCACAAAGACCCTCACTTCAGCTCTAGAGCTGATTCATCTCTGATCTCTGCACTCAAACACACCACAATCATACCATAATTAAAAAAGCTTAGTTAGACACTTTTAACATGACTTCTGCATCTCTGTAATTTCAGACATTATAACTTAGCTGCTCTCTTTCCAGAGCTTTTACAAATATAAGAGTTTTATCTTTGTCAAAAGATCATATCTTATGATAAGATCTTTGAAAGACATTTAAACTCCACAGAAGTTGTGGCCTCCATGTGCAATATAAGCTTATTTTTGTACAATTAATGTTGAACATCAGGAGCAATCACACATCTGAATCTGGCCAGCAAGCAAACACTACCAAAATCTGTGGGGAAAGTTTGCTGTACTCATTTTCTCTCCCAGGTTGGTGAATGCCAATCCGAGCTTTCCGAGGATGTTGTGCTATATACCAGTAATCTTACTCAGGCCAGACCTATAGGGTGTGACCAATTTTCAGCACACAGGGGGTGAGCTGAATAAATCTCTCTGGAAAAGGCTGTGAGGACAAACTGGACCCTAGCACATTTGAGTAGTGGCTGCACCTGAATTTAAATACAAACCGCAAGGAAGAAAGAAACATGAAAAATAGCAAAAGTTCATATATGGTAGTGATCTATTTTTTGATTTTCAGCTGCATTTATCTCAGAGAGGTTGCCAAACGTTCAGTAATGAGATACAAGAAGAAACATTCAGAAAAATATATCTGTAATAAGTATCAATCCTCGTGCTAGAAAATGCTACCACTCATTAAGAGTAAAAAGAAAAATACAAATACTTTCTCTTTTATTGCCAGAAATCAATGTAATTTACTAAAATAGTTAAGCTTCCCCATTTTTTACACCTTTAGATTTTCATAAATTCCAATATATGTTAGATGAACGGTAGAATTTTTACATTGGTTAGGAGAAAGCAGTAATCCTGGCTCAAATGCAGCTATCCAGAACTGATAGGTGGCTGGAATTCCCTGGCCCTTAGTCATATATTTTATCATCTTCCATTTGCAGTGTACAGTGCTATTACATTCCATGGATAAACTTTTACCAGACTTGCTTGCAGCCACAAATTATGGTTTGTGCTAAGTATTCAGATAATTTACATTCTACTACCTCATGGTACATCCAAATTGCCTCTTCTCATTAAAAAACAATCCTATGAGAACAACTATCTATTTCCGTAAAAAGCCATTGTGACATAACAGACATAATACAGAATAAACTTCACAGCTTCTGAAATCATTTTAGCATATTTGACATCAGTATTTCATAGTAAAAATACAGCTATGATCATCCAAGAATGAAACATATTCATCAGAACAGTTTAAATTTTAATTCAGAGAATAATAATAAACAGTTAAATCTGGCTCAAGTCCATATGTATTCCACAAGACCTGCAACAGCAATCAAAAGAGATGAAAAATATCCACTCAAAATGGTTTTCATAAAGAACTTGTGTTTCAGCAGTTTGTATTTGAGATCCAGGTAACTCAGAACAGGCCCTCAAATAGGAGAATTTTAAAAAGATAAATGTAAACAATACTTTAGTTAATATTATATCTTGTTGCTTCCTGTCCATACTCCCTCCTCCTCCTGAATCCTTTCCCAGCCTTCCACACCAAATTTTTATCTGCTTACTGGACATATTAACTTCAGATAAATCTTGCAATGAGAGACTAGAATGTACTGTGCATGCATTTTCTTTGCACATTTAACCATGACTGGTCTATCTATTTACATTTTCAGAAGTTGGAACTAAAACATATCTTGTGTTTCTTTTCCATAAATAAATTAAATAACTTACTGTTTTCAAAAACTTAATTTTATGACCCTAAAAATTTTTATATCATTCAAATCCTCACAGTTCCTCTTCTGCTGTCTTCCTTCACTTCTTCTTCACTCAAAAAAGTGTGAAGGAAGAGAAACAATATGATTATTTTAGGGGGTTATTATTTTTTATATGTTTTATAAGTTTTTGAATTCTTTCCAGTATTTTAATATAAGTAAAGTATACAATTAAAGGAGAAAACATTTTCTATTTAACTCCAATTTCACAGTCTGAAAGATCTGAAAACTTCAATCTCATGTCTTTCCCCACTAGATAATAAAGCCTCTTTTTTAGTGCAAAAAATAAAGTCCAGTCTCAGAACACGAGGGAAAGAATATATATTCTAGGAACAATATCTATTCCCATGTCAGCACAGACAAACTGAATACTGTCCTAGGATCTTTTTATTCTATAAAAACATATAAATGTGAATCTGCCCAAGACAGGGAAACAAAATAATTTCTGCCTACCTAACACTAGTTAGCCCTTGTTGTAAATGGGATTGATGGGTCCACCAAAGCAAGAGGTATTATTAGTAATCACATTACTTACAACACCCTTAGGCATACTAATATATACTATTAAAAAAAAAAATAAAAATAGAAAAAAAGGCTCAATGAATTATTTATAACAAGTGATTTAATTAACTAACTTGCTTGCTCCTTTCTGCCTTACATTTGTCTAGGAACAGATTGCCATTTTCACACATTTGTTTCTTATTCAGAATAATTTTTCTTAATTAATCTTTGGGTGAGTAGTTGTTCGTTAAAAATTCATTATAAATATCCACTGTTTCTCATGAATTCAAATTACCTTGGCTTGTTTTTTTGTGGCAAGAGCATTTGGTTTCCCTTCTGGAGAGCAATTTTAGAATATTTGTACCAATGTATTTGTTAGGTAAGGTTTTCTATTTGGCATCAGTCTTAACAGTATCTGTATTGGACATCTATAAATAATACAGTAACTGCATAGAAATGGGTGCCTAAATATCTAGACACCGGTGATGAAAAATGAGCAAACAAAGTCAGAGAAAGTTGCTTTGACCACAATTGCATCTCAAAGAAAGACCGACCATGATTTTGATCTTTACAGTTTCTGCCCTTTTATACATTGCCTGCAATGGATAGGTGTGTGTTCAGAGGCAGCCCCCACTGGTGACCTCAGTGCCTACGTGTCAGTCATATTCTCTGGGAACCGCTGAGAGGAGATGTGGCAGAGAAGGACCTGGCCAGGCTCGAAGCACAGAAGGTGGCTTAGCATGAGTAGAGCTGCTCTCATCAGACGTATTGGCACTGTCAAACAATCTGGCTGTGATTTTCTAACCCACACCAAATCACACTGCCTTACTTATGTAATTATGTGAGACAACAAGACCAGCCTCTTGTGGGCATATATAGATGTAGGTGTGCTCAATAGTCCCTGAGTCAGACTTAGTGTATATATCAGCATTTTGTAGCTGATTACCCAGAATTTTCTCTGCTGGGAAGTCAGACTCCATGCTAAGCTGGGATGTACCATGATCACACAGTGATCAAGAGAACAGAATAAATGTTAACTATGTTGCAATAGACGTGACTGCAGCATCCTCAGTCTGAGGCCCTGCAATTACATATAAGTAACTTGATTAAGTTGTCAAGAATATGACTGTAAGCACTGTGAGATCTATATAAACATATACACATGATCCAACACATATCCTGGAAAACTGGGTTAGTTCAAAAGTCTTAGAAAAGTCCTAGAAATCATGTAAGTAAAAAATAGGTCACTTGCATTTTCATCAGCGGTAATCTTACACTGAGCTTACTAAAGATTCTACCTTTGTATGTGAATTTGACATAGGATTACTTCACTGTTTATTAATAGAGAATACATTTGAAATACAGTCCCAAAAGAATCAAAGTTATTCCATGATGCAAAGGAGTGAGTGAATGCTACTATACTTATTTATAAGCTATAACATTTTAAAAGTAGCCTATCTCTTCCAGTTTGTCCTTCCTTTCCTTTTTCTTTTAAAATTCTTACTTACAGAGGTGCTCATTGTCCTGCCAACTATGAGAACAAGACAGCTTGGTGAAACATTATGGTCTTGAAAGCTGAAGAAACTTAACATGTCCTCCTAAGTCTAGAAAATCAATTTATAAAATATGTACTATGAAATAAATGCATGAGATTTGGTGGAGGCAAGAGATATATTTTACTACTGTGCTGTGTTGTTTTCTCTCTTACATAGCAGAGGAGACACCAAAAACACGTGTGCAGATTTAATCCCTGAATCATATACAACAGAAAGAGGGACAACAGAGAAAAATGCTATGTGTTTTTTCTGTAAAATAATAATCCTTAAAATTTAATGCAACATAAATCAATAAGAGTGTTTCTACAGAGCAAAAGTACCACATGCCACTAACTCTTCTTCAAAAACCAGAGGCAAATTTAAACTACAATGTAGAAATAAATTGCCTTGGATGTTGCATCCAACTGGAAGACAAAATAGAGACTGAAGTTTCAGAAAGCAACATCTCACACCTCACCCTGGCAAAGCCCTCCCTTGTTCCACATCTAATATGCAATAAAGGCTACATCACATGATTCCTGGTACAGCAAGTTTCTGGTTGATCTCACTGTGGACTCTGACTGACAGAGCATCAAATGTGTCAGAGCAAAAAAAGAAAAGAAAAGAAGAAATAACTGCTAAAACAGAGCTATACAATGACAGTGCTCAGACCACAGGTGCAATTAAGATTGCTGCCAAAATATTCCTCAGGAGGCTGGAAAATTTCCTAGAACCGTTGGTGCCCTTGTTAGCAAGATCAGTTCAATCTCCTTTTACAATCCAAAACAAAGCACACGCACACACAGTATAAATCTGTATTATATGATCAATTCCCATCAATAAAAAAAATTAAGTGAACTAACTTCTGCAATGACTGAGAAATAATGACCTTTATGGACAGGTTTCTCTTTACTTCTGGTTTGCCTAGTTTAGGCCTGACACACTCTTCAGAACTACAGTGATCAGAAGCCACACTTTAAATGCCTCTTTTACTTCTCTGAAAAAGAACCTTCTTGTTCTCTTCAAATATCAGCTGCTAGCATAGGCATTACTGAGCAGACTAATATGTAAAGCAATCAAAAAACCAAACAAACAGTTCAAATATCCAAAAGAATACATCATTCATTTTAACCCTTCCAACAACACTTTGTCTACGTATCACAAATGTAAGAAACGTCTACCTAACCTCTGTAATTTAAGGTCCATACCAACATTTTACTAGTACTGTTACCTTCTTTCATTTTCTTTTTTTTGATAGCTGAGCCATTTAATTAACTCCATCCTGATTGGCTCTGACCTTCTTTAACTCTCCAGGGTAATAGTCCTTAAACTCCTTTTCTTCACAATCTTCTGCCTAGTTGAAGGTTCTCTGTGAATGGTTAATAGCTTACTCCATTGCTAGAAAGACAACTTTATTAGTCTCTTTTTATGAAAGAAAGTTTAAAATAGTCTCCATAAGCAAGTTCTTATACATTCAGAAATTTTCAGGATTACACAATCCCAAGTCTAGTAACAAGACATATTCATGAAGGCTGTGATTAAATATGTCTTTTGTAAATGCAAGCAACACACTAGATACTGTGGTCGCAAAATATTTCTACGTTTTAGAAATGAAATCCTTTGCAGCAGAAGTTTCTGCTTCAGTGTTAATTTCAGAACTGTGAAAACAATATTCTTTAACAAGGGGCTTAGTGACAGGTTCAAAAAATTTATCAAAGTCTGGCATTGTTTGAATTACTTTTCCTTCAATACTCTCATCTATTTTGACTTTTACACATAAGGCTCAGGCAAATTTGGCCCCAATTTACATAATTATAAGGACATGAAAGAATCATAGATTATGCGGAGTTGAAAGGGAGCCACTGGCATCATCAAGTCTGACTCCTGGCTCTGCACAGGACAGCCCCAAGAGTCACACCATGTGCCTGAGATCATTGTGCAAACGCTTCTTGAACTCTGTCAGGTTTGGTGCTGTGACCACTTCCCTGGGGAGCCTGTTCCAGTGCCCAAACCCCTGGGTGAAAAACCTTTTCCTGAACCTTCCTTTTCCCAAACCTCCCCTAACCCAGCTTTGTGCCATTTCCTGGAGTCGCTGGTCACAAGAGTGAGGAGATCGGTACCTGCCCCTCTGCTTCCCCTTGTGAGGATGTTGAAACAATGACTGCAATGAGGTCTCTCCTCAGTCTTCTCTTCTCCAGACTGAGTATTATAAATGGGGAATAATTCCATATCTACCAAGTCAACACATCGTGGATAGGACAGCTGAAACCTTTGTTTCCTTTACAAGATGTTTGCACATATTTCTCTAGACATCACGCTCTGAGACTCGACACACTACTTTTAGCTTGTTTGCTACTCGTTTGCAACCTTCTGAAAGCCTCAGAGAGCAAACCATATCCTTGTGATTGCAGAAGCAATGTGGAAATTTTTCCACCTCTTAAGTCTGTGCAAAATCCCAGCCTGTCCCGTTTTCTTTCTGGTAGCAGGGATATGCAGGGCAGACTGCAGCCTACGCTTTTCTCATGGCACCAAACCTGCTCTCCTGAAAGCCATCTCTGTGTGTAAAGAGCATCTCTTTGTACCTGCTTTCTGCACAGGGAATCTCATATGTGGACGAAATCTGTTTAGTTCATTCCTTTAGTTGACATTTCCATCTTAATACTATTCATTCTCTGAGCTTCAAAGGTCTAATTGCAGGCCTGTGATCCAGACAGGAACCTGTTCCTTTCTGACTGAGGCTGATGCCTGACATAAGTGACCAAATAACCTTCAGAAGTCTCTTTCAATCTCAATCATTCTGTGATTCTCTGATAAGGACTATCTTTTGCAGCGCTGATTAAGAATATTCTGAATGATGATGTTAAAGTACCACCACACAGAAAAATACGATATTGTGTATTATATCAGGGTATTCAGCACACACAGTGTATTAACATCCCCCTGGTGTCTGTCACAGCCATGCTGATACAAAAGTGCTTTTGCCATTTTAGGTTATGTTATGCAGGGTAGGTAGTGTTGCTATGACAGCTGAAAAGGTTCTCCTGTCAGCCTATGCCGCATCTCTAGCAGGAGCTATGCCAGCCTGGCTGTGCTAGAATTTGCCTTGTAATGTAGATGTGTTCTGAAATATCAATGGAGCATGATGCCTGGAAACAGAAAAGCTCTGGAAGCTGGTACTACTGTTAGCAGAAAAGGGATGTTTTGTGTTGTAAATAAAATTAATTCTTTCCCAGAAAATGTGGAGCTATGAAAATGAGGTTGCGTGATAAACAGATGAAGCCCTTCGAGAAACTCTGGGCATTGTATATTTCTATCCAGGTACCACGCCTTGCTGCAGGATAAGCTCATTTTAGAGGGTATGTATGGAAGTATACATGCATTTAAGTGCTTACTGATTTGAACTCCAACGCAGAGGTATTTGCACTAGAAGGCCTCATTCCAAAGCCCTCTAGAAGAATGACATTTTTAATTTTTTGTAATTGTCAAATTTGATTTGACATTTCCATCTATTTAACATCTCCAGATCTCTTTAGAAACTGGAAATGAAACTCAAAATATATTTTCAAGTTGTGACGAGAAAAATGAAACAGAGTAAGGAAGGAACTTTATATTATGTTCATTATATTATGCTGTAAGCATGAGGAAACCATGTCTGAAATGTTGTTCAATAAAAGGCTCAAAATATGATTAGTAAATTCCATATGCACTGATGCTGAAAATAATGATAAAAATCAAACAAAAATTTGGTACCAGTACAAAGCAAATGACATAAAACCTTTACAGCTGCAATATGAAAAATATGCATAATGGAAAAATATATCTGAAGTTACAGTACTTGTGAAGTTGCATACTCAGTCACATGAGAGAAAGTCCTAAAGTTTAGCAGATGTGTAGGTGCATTCCAAAGTGTTTGATTCTTTTACAGAAGAGGGAATCTGAAATTTCATGTGAAGCTTAAATAATGACAAATAAACATTAAAATTTATGAGAGAAGATGGATGATGCAAAGAAGGTATTCAGTAACTCTACATCCTCTGTTACCAGGGTCCCCTCTCCATTTAGTAACAGGCCCACATTATCCTTAGTTTTCCTTTTGTTATTGACATACTCAAAGAGGCCCTTCTCATTGTCCTTAACATCATCTCCTTAACAGCAGACGTCAGGGCAGTGAAAGTCCCCCATGAGAACCAGGGTCTGTGGCTGTGAGGCTGCTTCAAGCTGCCTGAAGAAGTTCTCATCCACTTCCTCATCTCAGTCGGGCAGCCTGTAGCAAACACCCACAACAGTGTCACCCTCACTAGTCTGCTCTTTTATCCTAACCCATAAGCTCTCGACAGGCTCATCCCTCGCTTCAAGACAGAGCTCAAAACATTCCAAGTGTTGCCTCATGTAGAGGGCAACTCCACCGCTGTGCATTCCTGGTCTGTCTTCCATAAACAATGTGTGGTCTTTCACAACAGCATTCCATTCACGTGAGCTATCTCAGCACATTTCTGTAATTGCAATGAGGTCAAAGCCCTGTGATTGCACACAGATCTACAGTTCCTCCTGTTTGCTTCCTGTAGTGCATGCATTGGTATACAGGCACCTTATAGAAGTATTTGACTGTGTCAATATCCCAGGAAGGGTGCAAAGGATGCCCCATAGTCTTGTCTTGTAGTTATATTTTTGGCTGCTTGCATGTGCTGGAGGTATCTCCGCTTAAGCCTCCTGTTGCTACTTGGGTGGTCACTAAACTCTCCCCTTTCCCCATTTTTCCTAGTGTAAAGCTCACTTTACCAGATTGGCCATTTTATTGGCAAGAACACATGTGCTCCACTCAGTGAGGTGGATCCCACCTCTCCCAAACAGCTATCAATCTCAGCAAACAGGGTCTCAAGGTTACAAAAACCAAATACTGTTGACAACATCAATGACATACCCAGTCATTTACTTGTAAAGTCCATTTAATTCTTCTCTTGCCATTTACCCTAACTGGCAATATTAAGCAGAAAACTACCTGGGCACCCAGACCCTTTATTGAGGTCCTCAGAGATCCGAAATCAGTTTGATCGTTTTCAATTTACCTTTGGTTGCATTAGTGCTCACATGAAAGACCAGCGGGGAGTTACAGTCAGATGCTGATCAGCCTTGGCAGTATTTCCATGACATCTCTGATTCAAGCCCCTGGCAGGCAACAAACTTCTTTGGACAACTGGTGAGGTCAGCAGATGGGTGTCTCTGTCCCCAGCACTAGGGAGTCACCCATGACAATCTCTTACTTCTTCTTCCAGGTGATCCTGCGTGGCTGAGGCCTGATGATTCAATTGACTTACTTGAAGCCTTCCTCCTTGTATGGAAAATGAGCCGTTTCTAGTCTTCCTCTTTTATTGACATCTGACTTCTTGTGAGATGAGGTGCAGAGGCCACCTGCATCTCTGCTGTAGAAGGGGGTTGAGACTCCTGTGTCCATAATATCTTTTTGAATATCCTATCTATTCCTTTCCCATACTCACGAATGCTGCTCAACCTACTTACTTTCTTGTGTAACTCCTTGAGCTGGTGACACAGGTCCTTGATAGGGACACGCTTTCTGCAGAGGAGACAACTCTCAGCCCCAGCTTCCTGGACAGGCACCAGGCACTCTTTACAACCAGAGGCCTGCAGAGCTAGACCTACAGTCAGAAGGTCTGTTTGGGTGAACAGACATTGTCGGTGCAGTAACTTCAACACCGCTGGGTAATGAACTCCGTGGCACATAATAATCATAACATTGGAAGCTCAGACTAAGACTGGAGAGAAGAAGCCTGCTCTTTTCCCTCCCTCAGCATTAACTGCTGCTCCTATCTGCTGCTCTCTGCCTCTGCCACTCTGTTGGCCCTCCCATGGAAGGAAGCCCTTCCTGCGCCCTCCCTGTGCATCTTTCCTTGCAAACTCTGGCACAAATTGCCACGCTCGTTCTAGTGGTCATCCCCACAGAGTTTACTGCCGCCACTGCTGCTGTCACCAGCTGACTGAAGCTTTCAGCCTCACCAAACTGACCGAGGATTTCAGTTTCAGCTCATTGAAATCTGCCGCAGCAATACTTATTGCCGGGTCAGTCCCACTCACAAGGGTTGCCTGGCAGGTTCTTGGTGGGTCTCTCAGCTCTTGCTCGGGCTTCCCTGGCTCTGGAAACTCCCCGCAGTGCTCTTTCTACTGCTCAGCCCCAAAGAAGCTATCACAGCCCCCCATCTCTTTGTATCATATACAAAAATTATTCAGTATAGCAAAGTACCTCAAGTTTTAGCAAAGCTGTTGCAATCTACATGCCTCACCTTGTAAAAAACATACAGACTGGAAGAGAAAATGAATTCTTTTTTACACTTGTGCTTTAATTGGCTCTTCCATTATGTTTCTGACTATTTTTGCTATAGTCTGTTGTACACTCCTAAAGTACATATGATGCAATTTGATGTGGTTGGGAGCGGGAGGCGGAAGGCAGATGACATAACATCAGGGTGGAGACAATCAAGCTTACCAAGACCTCAGGAACTCACAGAGAAAGCGACTGAACTTGAAAAGCCATCGAGTTCCCTGTCTGGTAAAATGCTCATTTCTTTCAATCAATCAATCACTTAATGTGTTTAAATGAAAGAATGATAAAACTTAACTATAAAAATAATGCTCCCTATTCAACTTAAAGATGTGAAATGGAAATAAATTATTTCACTCATTTTTCCATTACCACCTAATATACCACATTTCTAATGAGCAGAAGAATTTTGTATCCCACACATTGCTGCTAAGTTCTTTTTACTGGCAACTGCTGCCATAGCCACAGAAGCCCAAGAGAAAGACCACACCACAACATTTAGCTGTATGGAGATGATAAGCTTTTCTAAAACTATTTATGATGCTCTATTGGGTACATTTTTGCTTGCATGTATACCTAATATTTAGCGCTTCATAGCAGTGGTAAATACACATACACAGTTCAAAACAGAAGACTTTTTTATTCACTGTCTCAACCCATAGTATTTATCACTGGTTTTTTGAGTCTGCCTATAGTGCAGTTGACAGCATTTCACAACTTATGATCTTATAGGTAAGGGAGAAACTAAAAGGATAACTGATACCCTATTAGGCCCTGTCTACGCACAAGGATGACGTTTTGTTCTTCATTAATATCATGTTATGGCTAATTATAAAGAAACAGATGGTTAAAAATGTCCTTGAACCACAGAAAATTCTTGCTTTTTTATGATCCAGTATAAGAGCAATTTAGTTTTAGTAGTCACTGCCGAAACTCCTGAAATCCTGTGTGTTCCAGCTGGTGCCCTTTGAGCCAGCATCATCCTCTAGGCACTACAACCAGTCCACGGTCTACTGCTATTAGGCAATGATTTCTTGCCTTAACCAGACTGTATAATAAACTGAAAAATATTATCAGATCAGTTAAAAAACAAAGCTCAAAGATAGGTGAAAACTACATGATATATATCACATAAAGGCACTGGAAATGCTAATGTGCTCCATGAGTTTATAGAGGATTTAATGCTAAATCTGCTTAAATGAAATATTGAAGTTTTTCGTATAAAAAGAAGAACTACAGGAACCCAGGGGAAGGAGAGAAAAGCACTAATAATGTCATTATTTTCTGACATGCAAGACAAGTTGGAGAAACTATAAAGAAATCTTTTTATTTTCTTTTAGGTCAAAGACCTGTGATCAAGGCAACAGAATACTTTGTTTCTCTTAAAAAGGGCTTTTATGCAGAGAGATACAGAAGTCATGTAATTTAAAACAATAAAGCTGCATTTTACATGTAGGGAATATAAATTAGGCTAAACCCTTGTTAGAAAAAGAAAAATCTCAGAAGGAATTCTCTAGGTGACATCTTACAGCACTGAAGATGATGATGAATAAGTGCTGATGTTTCCACAGAGATGGCACTGTCATTCTAGTTGCTTAGTTTTTGTTGCTATTTCCCTGCTGGATCCATTAAAGTGGTATACTGTGAAGAAAATAAAATACCATCCTAATGAGACCAGGTGCTCTTTACGTAGTACTAGCAATTTGCCTAGGTTTTGTTCCTCAGTTCTTGTGTGCAAGTTCTTTTTTTTTGAATGCTGAAAAAATATTTTAAAATTGTGATTAAAGATGTAATGCTAAATGTTCCAGATCTACTTGGTTTTTCTTGTTTCCTCTGGAGCTGTTAATTTTCCTCTTCCTCTAAATTTATGAAGGAAGTGAATTTAGCAAGAGTAATTTAGATGGAGGAATTAAATGTGAGGAATTAGTTTACCTACATTCCATGTTTGGTTATACATCTGTAATATTTGCTATGATGAACAGTTCTTGATGAAATTTTTTGTTATATCCAGGCTATGTAATTTTTTGCTATTAGTGGCAGCTTTTTGGAGTACCTGCTTTCTAAAAATTGGCAGTATGAATAACCAGTGCTCATTCATTTGAGCTGTATTATACATTTTTAAAGCAAAACAGAAAAGACTGCATTAGTATAAAGTATTTCTATAGGGTGTATTCACGGCACTTAAGTTGTTTCCCTCTGCACTACATCGCAGGCGTTTCCATCTCCCAGTATGAATAACGACAGGCAAAGATGAAAGTTGACAAACAAAATTAAATCATGACAGTCTTCAGGCTGCTGCTCTTACTGGTAGTGGAGGACACAGGACTGTTAGGGCTGGGACTGAGCCTTGGGTTGATGCGGTGGGGGAATATTTGGTGGCAGTAAGTCACTCTAAGCATCATGATTCCAGCACAACATCTGTAAGGTTTCAGAACATTTTATACTATCTTTGATGAGTGTGCAGCTTATTTAAGTCACACAAACAGTGTACCCGGTAATTCTCCATCAGAAGATGGATACACACGCCCAGTCCCACTGTCAGTGTCAGCAGAGTCAAAGCTTGCACAACAAGGGAGTTGTATTGATAGCTCTGAGATCCTCAGCCACCAAAGATAAGCCTTTGAACTGCTTGCGATGGATAAAAATCTTAACTCAATCTACCTGGTTCTTTATTCCTGGGTAACAGGAGAAACCTGTAAAGCAGGGTCTTTAGATTAAGTGCTAAAAAGAAATGGCAGAGCAAACAGGATGCTGCCAAATTTCTATGGTGCACTATACACCACAGGATACCCTTTGGGAATCACTGGCACATGGGCTGCATTTACCTTCGGAGACTTTGCACTTGCTACTGCAAAGCTACAGCTTTAACCAGGGGCATTGGAACAACCAAATTTTAAATATAAAACAATAATAAATTACAGACTAAATCTAAGTATACATATCAGCAAGCTTCTCACAAATGGAAACTGACATGATTTAATATCCACAGATCTATGACATAAAGGGAAACAATGGCATATCTGAATCAAATTACAATATTGATTTTTTTTTTAAACAAACACAGATCTATTTTCTTAGTATTACATCAGCTAAAGACTCTAAACAGGCATTTAAAGTTAATAAAACACATCTTAGACAAAACATTTCAGAAAAAATACTGTGTGGCCTTCAAAATTATAATCATTTTTTTCTACTTATCTTTGTTGTTTTGTTTCCTAAGCATAAAGTATTTGGATTAAAAAGATGACTTAGCAGTCCTTTCTTCAAGGCATGGTGGTTATAGATAATTTGTTTTCTATTTTAGCTAAGGTAACGGCTTTGAAATTATAGATAAGGTGATTAATAGGAGCTGTTCATTTGCCTAAACTTAAACTGAGAAGGGCCAAGTCATTTGATCTGGCACAGTCAGGACCTAGTGATAGCCCAGGCTCCCACTTGGAAGTGGACATTATGAGATCTAATGCAAACAAACCAGGAGCTCATAAAACCAGGCAAAATGGCTCTGTTGAACCAGAATTGTCAGCAGAGAAATCAGGTGGAACACCTGAAACTTTGGGTCAGCAGATAGAAACAGCATTTGAAAAACTGGAGAACTGATAAGGCTGGTATCTCTGATGAAGGACTAGTGTCACCCTAGTGTCAAGTGAAAACTTTTCAAGACTGGAAAGAAATACAGCATATTTGTTGACACAAACCTTGAACTAGGCAGACCTTTCCTGATGGCAGCTAAGGAGAATCAAATTTGGTGGCAGAAGCAGTCTAATTAAATTCATAAAGGAGTCCTGTGTGAGTGAACACTATATGTGAAGTAATTGAGCCAGCACAAACTGTACAGACTTGCCATCCATTTTTTTAAACCTTGCGGGTTTCTGAGAACAGCTATATATGTCCCACTCCTCAATGTAGTGTTCATCTTTCCAGGAACTATTAACTAGATTGAAAGCAAGAAGAAAACATTTGAACTTTGGATTTAGAGTCGAAGTTCCAAGCACCCGAGAGTTTCTGTCTCAGGATTAAAACTCAAATATTTTGTTTCATTTGGAAAAAAAAAAAAAAAAAGAAACTGCTAGACATAATACTTGAAATGATTCTTGGTTTTGCTAATGACACCTAATAAAAAAAAGTGTATACAATGTGGTTTGATTGATTTCTTTTGACATGAGTGTTGTGGTTTAACCCAAATTGGCAACTGAGCACCACACAGTCATTCAGTCACTTCCCCACACTGGGACTGAGGAGAGAACCCAAGGCTAAAAGTAAGAATACTCATGGGTTGAGATAAACGCAGGTAAAGGTAAAGCAAAAGCCACACATGCAAGCAAAGCAAAACAATTCACTGGTTCCCATGGGCAGGCAGGTGTTCACCCATCCCCGGGAGAGCCGGGCCCCATCACATGTAATGGTGACTCGGGAAGTCAAACATCATCACTCTGAACGTCCCCCTTTTCCTCCTTCTTCCCCCAGCTTTGTATGCTGGGCGTGATGCCATATGGTCAGTTGGGGTCAGCTGTCCTGGCTGTGTTCCCTTAAGACTCACAGTGCACCCCCAGCCCTCACTGGAGGGGTGAGGTGAGGAGCAGAAAAGGCCGTGACTTTGTGTAAGCACTGCTCAGCAAGAACAAAAACATCCCTGTGTTATCTACACTGTTTCCAGCATATATCCAAAACATAAGCCCATGCTAGCTACTATGAAGAAAATTAACTTAATACCAGACAAAACCACCAGGAGGAGGTTGCCAAACACACTTCCTACTTCTATAGGAAACAGTTTCACTGGTGTGATTCTGGCAATCTGTTTTGGAAACTATCAGTCCATCTGGCTTAACTGAAAGTGACAGAAGTTGCTTAGATAGCATTTCAAGACCATTAATTTGATATGGAAAATTGACATTTTGCAAATCACTTTTCCATATATCTCTTAATTCACTTGAGTATAGAATCTCGCCTTATTTTATATATATTTTCATACATTTTGCATTTTTATCATCGAAAATGTACCGCGTGTTTCAGAGAGAGAGAGCGAGCGATAGACAGAGAGAGCAGTTTTTATATACCTCCCTCAGTCTTACTTAGATAAGACTGAAGGAAGCATTATTGAGGAAAAAACAGTTCAGGTTGTGGAGCCATACGTTCTTGTGGAGGTTATACCATTCGTTACTTTAATGTAGTGATACACAGAGATGGTGCTTTCCTGTCATCATAATTTTTTCCATCTTTTATGTTTCATGTCTTCCATTACTGTCATGCGGGTGCACGGACTCTAAAGTATGATCACTCTGTAGTTAAACTTAGACTTTAATTCCAGTGAAGGTTTATGTGTTACACTTAGGCACAACCGGTGTTCATCACAAACCGTTCCGCAGACAAAGAGCTCAAAACATGAGTAACAAGGGTGCCTCAAGATCTACCTAATGAGGCAGCTGTTATTTCTTTTCTCCCAGAGACTGGTGTTGCAGCAGCCATTTGACACATGGAAACTGAATCCAAGCTGACTTTGTTGAGGTAAAACGCAGAACCCACACAAGTGCAAGTCGCCATTGCTTTCGTAATATTTGGAAAGGCTTCTGGGAATTAGACCAGGAAAGCAGAGGCCAAATGTGTTGGTTCTTATTACACTGCAGGTGTAGAGAAGGTTAAAACCTAATGGTGATGAAGAGGAAAGATGAGGCAAGGTGAAAACAACCTTCTAGAGTCTGAGAGGGAAGCTAGAAAACGCTTTTGAAGAGGGCAAGAACATGAAAATAAAATCCTGCTTTAGCGTTGCAAGGGAAATGGACGATCAATTAACACTATGCAATTTGTATTTTGATTCTGCTGCCTGATTTGTAAATCATGTTTGCAGTGTGATTCTCCTCCTTTTGGTGGAGAAATCAAAGCCTCTTTCATAACTCTAAGAGAGAAACATGGTGTTTCTCTTAAGCCAGACTCACTGCTGGAAGCTGTCCAAAGAACCTGTCACAATACACTGTAACAAAGACATGACTGAATCACGAAACACAATAAAGAGCATGAGAAAACTCAGCATTCCTGGAAACAAATGATCTGTTTTCTATTAATTCTATTTTTCATTAACTCCTAGTATATGATAGATAAACAACCTTTTCTTTTCCTTTAAGACAAGAAAGGCTACTATAAGTAGCTTTTTATTCCTAAACTATGACAGACAGAAAAAATCCTACTGGGTATTGATTTTATTGGATGGCAGGACTAAAACCTACTTTCAGATGGAAGTAAGGAATGTGAGCTTGGAGTCACATGCAGGGGCTGTTTGACAGAATGACGCGATGGATACGTCCTTTGGTTGCTATGGTGACGGCTCATCTGCTTATATGTCCAAGAAATAGGGCTTTTCATTATTTCCTTTAAGAAGAAAAACTGCTAACTCACAATAACAAAGCGGTTTGTTTTTGCACTAAAGCATAGCTAATGCAAATACCATTGCTCAGTTTTAATTTAAACATGAAATTAATATCCTAGCGCAAATAATATGAACAAATAACTTTCCCATTCTCTACCCACTTACTCCCATAGAATTTTTCACCACAGCAACTGTTTACCTCTTCCGTGAACCTCCAATATATCTGCAACAAATTGGATTTCTGGAATAACTGACACGAGCTCACAGAATACTATGGTAACTTTAATAAATTTATTTCAAAGTAGGATTTAATTTTATTTTTTTACCCAAGCCATCCAGATGTTAGAGCTGAACAGATTCTACCAGCATTTTCTATCAATAGTTTCCTGAATATTTAAGTGAATTCTGTTCAGCTGTGGCCATACTCTATTTCTGTTTATTTTCTTCAAGTGCCCTTTGACCAGTCTCTATTAGTGGGAATGTTTACAAGAAGCTCATACAAAAATGCACAGCTGAAGCTCCTGAAAATAACATTTTTTTTAATGTACTCAGGGAATATTTTTGTTAGGATTGCCTGCATTCACAATCCAGGATGAGCAACACCAAGATGTGACTAATCAGATCAATTTCATGTGTCAACCAGAAGTAACTATTTGATAACACTTGATATCTTAACTATTTGATTTGAGATGCAACACTATTTTTCCTTAAGCAGTAGAAAAATCACAGACTATTAAACAAAAAAAAAAAAAAAGCCAAAGGAAATCATGTTCTGTCTGCAAGAGTTCCAAATGAAAAATTAAATTCTCAGTTAAGATTATTTGCAGATACATCAGTCATGCCTTAATTAAATGTAGCTGTCATTTCATTGTGGTAATCCTCATGCTGTTTCAGAAATCCAAATAAAATAAATACCAAGAACAACATGATAGGGAAAGCATTACAGAAATTACAGATGTATCTGTGAGGCATTGAAGTCATTCTCTCATTCAACTCATTCAAAATCAGAATGCATGACCATGTTATTTTATCAAATGCAGTAAGGGGCTCCATGGCCTCCAAAAAGTATTTTTGTAGGCTACAATATCAGTAATTGCAGCGTGACACTTACTTCCATGTGATACGTATTTCCAGATGTCCCCTTGATGAGCGGGCCAGATAGAAAAAACAAAAAATCTAAAAATACATTTTAGTTGGGATGCAGCATCAAATGTGCAGGTACCTGTTGAAGAATAAGCCTGTTTGCTTTGAATTAAATGTGATATTTGTTTTGAATGGTTTTTCCCCCAGATATATTGCATTACACAGCATATTATAAACACCCTTGTTAGAGCAATGCATTTAGAGCTATACGTTTTTAATAGCAATAGTCTTTCCTGTTATAACAGGAATTACTTTTTTTTAAAGGAAAATAGAATGCATGAGTTTTCACAAATGCCTGTGATCATGAACCTCTGAATTATCATCTAAAGTCCAGAGATGCATCCTTACGTGTCTTATACAGATGGTCCATTTCATTATAACGGTGGTTCTGGGGTTGCAAAAAATACAGCAACAGCTTTCTGCAACTAGTAATGGTGATAATCTACACAAGGAAGCAAAGACTAAAATTTGGGGAAGCAACCAATGATGTTCTACTGGAGCCATTCCCACTGCAAAACATTTGTACAAATTCTGTGACACGGTAGGCTCTCCAAGGCGTTAGATAGGATCTCAATCTCTTTTCCCACTTTATAAATTATGTTTGCATTATTTATAAATTTGTGTTTATAAATTTGGAGCTTGTTTTCATTAAAATTTTTTCACCCCAGATTTTTAAATGTTGGCATGAGGCTAATAATACAAGTATGCTGAGTGCGTGCATGCTTTTTTTTTTCTTTCCAGAAATAAAGCAGATTAGCCACAGGTAAACTAACCATCTGCTTTATGTTTGAGCAACTATTTCTCACACTGCAGTTCCTATAAACTCACCCATTTTAACTCCGCGCTAGGAAATAGCTAAACTGAAGTGAACAGTTCTGAAGGCTTAAAGGTCCCTTGCCGTCCAAACTATCTGTCTCACACAGGTCTAGGACGTTGCCGATACATTTCTCCAGTCCATATTCAGTTACCTTTGCATGTCATCGCTCTCTGGCTAAATTTCAGCTGTTAGTCTGGAAGCCGAGCTTCTGCTCTGGCAAGGAAGTGCTCCTAACCACACAAGATACTGACACCCTCACCTTGGTGCTGACGTTAGCAGACACACACCAGGGACACGCTCGGTGGTATCACTTCCCAGTGCTGAGAGATCTGTGTCTGGTTCCCAGCGGTGACATTTCTGTTTCTAATCTAGCCTCAGATCCTGCTTTAGCCGAGGTGACGTCGGTCACAGCTGGCTCATCAGAGTGCCTCTGGGCTGCAGCAGCAGGTGCTCCGCTTGGCCTGCCATGTTTTGCCTGAAAGAATATGCTGAAATTTAATTGAAAATTGCCTCCCTGTAACAGACATAACTTACCCAATTTTCTGTGATCCACATTCTTCTTAAGCACCTCCACACACCCAGCGCCCCACAGAAAATATCTATAATTAAGCTGTTGCCTGGCCTGTGGCTTTGATCAATCTGAAACCCATTTCTTCTTGGGCCGCGTTCCTCACTTGCTGCTTCTCTTCAGCAAGAGCTTGTGGATGCACACCGTACTTTGCCTTTTGGGCAGTATGCACCTGCTTCAGCACTCTGCAGAACAGCCTTGGCCAACAATTTTAAAATCCTGATAGTGTCCTGCTGCATGCAAGCAGTGGCTGTACCGGGCACCACACAGGAGCATTTTGCAGCCATCTTGACGAAGGGAAAAGGCCAAGGCCTGGTGCAGAAGCACAGCATTGCTAGCTGAAGCCCAGGTGTTTGGGTGGATTGTGGAACCAGGCACCTGGAAAAGGGGTGGGGAGGTGCTGTTCAAGGACAGCTACCCAGCAGCTGGATGCCAAGGAAGCCCTGGCCCCAAGCCCCCTGAGGGAAGATATTTTGCGGTTCTTCTAGTTACCACAGTGGCAGGGGATCCTGGTGGGTGGGACATTTCACCTGGCTTTTGGCTTGAATTGTGGAGGGAGTTGGAGCCACACAGCCGAGGCACTGACTGCACCTCTTAGGTAATGCTTACTTAGATAATGGCAAAAATTTATATTCTGCTGGGGTAGAAAGTGCTTTTAATCACCTACACAGCGACTGAATTTGGCCTCATCTGCTACCTCAGCATTGCTTTGATATAAAGGCAAGGGATGTTTCAAGATAAAACAATTGCAGAGCATTCCTTCCTACTGTGTTTTAGTACAGTGCTTCCTGCAGTTTATACGTGTGTTTCACCTTATGACTGAAAGTACAGCTATAAATAAGTTTCTGTGAGATCTTATCCAAGTTTGGTTCCTTGAGAGGGGCAAGCTCATCAAACCTTACTATTGTCGTAAGTATCTCAAATCCTGAAGCAAATGTATGCAGTTACAGGCAGACTGATGGTGGCAACATTTTCTGTGGCCTCTGAAAAGAGCTCTAGCAATTTAGATAGCTGAGATCTTTCCAGTGCTCTTTTGAAATTCGCTTCCTGGAATTAAAAAATATTATACAATATAATCGCTATCCATTAGATAAAAGTGCATTTTGAAATCAAAGTAACTCATCCCTGGACCGAAATAGAGTTTTATTATTGATTCTGAGGAGCACATTTCATTTTTAAAGTACCTTGTATAAAACACAAACTGAATCATTTACACTTTTTAAAGAATTTTATTCTTTGTTCTATATATCTTTAAGAAAAAAAAAAATCATTCCTATGTTTATTATTTGAATTTAGCTAATTTTCTTAAGGAATTTAAACCAGAAATTTTTGAGCCTTATGTTTAAAATTACCAAGTTATTTATCACAAAGGTTTTTACTATAACTCAAATAATCCTATATGACAACATTTCTTATGTTACATTAAAAAATAGAATTAAAAACCAATCCAAACTGCATACATATTATATTGTCCTCATCATTCTGGTCTGTATGTCATACTGTGCTGGAAATAAGGGCTACAAGTTCTATAATTGCACACTGGCCAAATACATCGAAATAAAATTAACAAAAATCACTTGAATTAAAATAGGGAACAGAATGCAACTTACATGACAAGTTTATTAGAAATGAATCTCAAATGTAAATTTACAGAAATTTTCTTATCTCCAGCATGTAAAATTTCTCTCAGAGACATGCTTCTGCCCTTTTCTACATTAGAAGACTCAAGTTATGCAGGCTTTATAAAATCCAAGAAGATTTTAAAAAATCATGTGCTTTCATGTAACCACAGTGGTGTTCCAGTAAGCCAAAATTTTTCACTATTCAAACACTTGACAAACCTATACCTCAGTTTTCACATAAATCAGTTTAGAATCCTGCATATTATTCTAAGGATTCAGAAAATAAATAAAAAATCATAGCTGATCTTGTGATCTGTTACAGTGTGACAGGATGGTTAAGTACGTGCAAGGAAAAACTAAGATTGCAAAAATTACAATTTTAGGCTAATAAAAGTTTTAAATTTTCATTTATTTTGTAAAGTTTTGAGTGAATGATGGATAGCTTATATGACATGTTTTATGACATATTAACATTTTTTATGACATATTAACATCTTTTGAATAACTCAGTTAAATGGATATTTTCAGATTGATGCTTTAGTAAAAAGAAATCAGAGAATGATATGTAAGCACCTTTGTTTAAGTATGCTGCAGAATTCATTGGTATGTTAGCAAAAAGAGAAAACAAACAAGAAAAAGGTTTTAGTTTCACACAAATAATGGTGTGGTCTAAGAACCATTCTATTTGTGAGGTTGGTTTAAAAAAGTTTAACTTCCAAATAGGCACCAGATTAGTTATCCCTTGTACCTTGGATGTCTCCAGCCTTGATTAAGTTGATTTACAGTGCAAGAATCTTACTGAGTTTAATGCTTACAGCATTGTGTGAGCAGATACACATTTGCCAGGTACAAGAATGACTGCACATGAGTCACATAATTTCATGTGCAGTTCCATTCTGGAGAGGCTGCACTTGTGGGCCATGTGCCAGCACAATTTACTCAGCACATGGCTTACTCCCCTGTTATTTTTGGAAAGGTCCTACACAAGAGCTTGGAGGCTTCTCATCTGCAAGAGGCACAGGACACAATTATCCATGGGAATTTGAGTGGATAAAAGCAGTGTGTAGTGCTTCCCATAAAGGAAAATAAAAAGCTAAGAAAAGTATCTGAGAGTTTGCTTAAGGCTAGGAAAAATTATATTGCCTCATGAATACAGGTAGCTGCATCTTAGTTCTCAAGAATTAACCAAAAATTGTATATCTTAAGCAATTTACACTGCCCCCATAGCAGAATTAAACTTTGTCAAAACCAGACTGAGCAAAATGATAAATTTTTGTTCATGGAGGCTTTTTTTAGTTTGTTTTGAATCCTTTCTCCTTGTTATTTTTAAAGCTATTTCTTTTAAATGTCGTTTTTTTTTTTTAGGATTGCAAAAGTTTATCCAGTGATTTTTATGCATATTTGAAATGATTGTACATTATTAGGTTAGTTTGGTTTTAATTTTCATAACAATAATTTGGGGACAATTTAAAGGCAATCAAAATACTGAAACTTTTAGAAATAATTCCTAATCCTGAAACAGTTATGTAAGTACAGATAGAATTTGTCAAGAGTTGTATGCTACTGTAAAATCCTGAATGATGTTATTAAACCAAATCCACAAAATTCACTTATTCTTACTGGCACATTCTCTGCTGGCTGCCACTAAGGACTGTTGCCATGTGGAGTCCTGAAGCACCCTCATGCTTCCACAGTCAGACCTCTGGGTTTGACTTGCAATAAATGCTTCCTAAAAGGGAATTTAGCCAGCTGTCCCTAGCTGCTGCTCTAGATTTGCACAAATGGTTGTACAGACACGTACAAAAGGAGCGTTTCATCAGTATTTGCTCATCCAGACATGCACATGTGCTGGAAGTGATGCATAAGCTAGCTGAACTGAAGCCTTTCCTCCAGGTCTTCCAATTGGCATGAACTCATGATGCCCAGAAGGCCTCATAGGATCTATAGGATCAATAATCAAAATGAGTGAATTTTGCTGTACAATTGCCTCTATTTTAAGAATTAAAAACATTTAGGATGGGAAAAAATAAGATTAGAAAATTATCTAATGGGAAAAAAACCCTGAATACTTGGAATAATTAGCATCTGTGTTTATTTTTTATGACAAAATGTTTTTGGAATATGTTTGATTCTTAGGTGACCATTTCAGTTTGGTTTTTTTTTAGTGTATTTTAATATACAAATTTTCCTCAGTACTGAATAGGAATAAAAATCTCAGTAAAGATATTATACATGCAGTTCATTTACTGTGCTTTCTTCACACTGCCTGATCCTACCTAGGATTATTTGCAAATAATAGAGGAAAAGACTGACAGAGTGGAGGTGTTAAATAATAGTTGGGTGATTTATCCACCCAACTATTCACAAGCTATTTTTGCATTCAAGTGATAAAGGAATACTGAAGCTTACTGAAGATTCTTGTGCTGTTGAGCTTGGGAGAAGTACATGGAGACTGCTTTTGCCGGTTTTCAAATATGTATCTTACTATTCACCTGCTATTTTCCTCATGATTATGATATTTGGTGTTTTTCATTTACAGTTACAGGAGAATATCACTCTTATCTGGAAAAGTCTGTCTTTTAAAGAAGGATTGAAGATATGAATATGGTTGCATTTTTAAGACATGAAAACGGAAGGCAAATTAAAATACTTCATTATTATTTGAAATCACGTTTTTGTTTAATGCCCTTCTAGGTTTTTGTGTGTTTGATTCATGGTTTGTGAGGGATTAGGGCTGGCGATCCCAACTTTCAAAGTGATCCAGGGAAACAACTCCAGTCTATTTCTTTTAATCCTGAATAAGTCTCACTGTTATTCCAGAAAGAAAATCAAATTCATGGTGTGGACTTGAGTGGGGAGAATTTATCCTACATTATTTGCAAGTAAAAGCATATATGTGTTTGATGGCTGGTTAAAGGAACGGTTTGTGCTGCCTCTGTCATTTATTACAGAAGTATAGCCACGCTGGGAGTATAATTCCTGTTGCCATGGAGTAGCAATGCATATCAATGTTAGACAAATTTTAGGATATGACACGAAAAATATACTGGGCTAGCTCTAAAACAGAGACGGGACCTTTAAGCAGAAAGAATATAATAACTCAGTCTTGAATTTGCACAAAACTTACCTTTCTTTCACAGTGTGTCCTTTAAAAAAAGACAAATAGTGGTGTCCTGTTGATACATTTCATCTAAATGAGATCACAGTGTCCTCCAATTTTCCATAATAAAATTGAACCAGTATTGACTATCGTGACTGCATAAAATTCACTGGTAACACTTGAAAAGTTCAGATGTCCTGTTCAAACACCAACCAATTCACACTGTCTCTACCTGCAAGATATACTGACATAAATGTGAGAGAGAAAAATTGAACAAAAGCAATGGTGTTGTTTGAGTATAAATCACTTACTTTCTATTTCAGTTTATCACCAGAGTTAAAATACTTGCTTTTTCAGAAGCAGAAAACTCAGAAAATTCTAGATTTCAATGTCTGAAAACTAAAGAAAAAATACTGCCAATTAGATGCATTTTCTGTTGCTGCAAGCTTTGAAAATAAGAAAAAACTTCACAGAATCTACGGTCACGACTCAGTTGAAATCCATTAATACCTTGATCCCTGGTATTAGCACTTCTGCTCTCTGTTGCCTAGGGAGGAAAAAATAAGGACTAGTGGGCAGTAAAATGAAGCAGTAATAGCTTTTTCTAGCGTGGTCCATGCCCACCAGAGCTTCATAAACAGAGGCAAAACTTTCAGAGATGTTTCCCTCTTGCAGTACTTGTGTGTGGGGCTTCTGCCAGCACCAAGCCCAGCACGGCAAAGCATCACATCAGGAGGTATGCCCCGAAGTGGGAAGTTTGCTCTGCCTGCAGAGTAGCCACTGTGGTGGTCACTTCGTGTCTTCTTGAGCTGGCAGAGACAAACATATAGAAAATCAGGCTAAGAGAGAAGGAAGACCCACTGCGGGGTGATTTAGAAGAGAGTAGCCATTCATTCACACACACAGAGACACGTGCAGAGCAAAATTTTCTGTTGGCATCTCCACCACCTAGAAAACATGATGGTTACATGAAATTAAATGAAAAGCAGGATAACAAGGGAAGTGCAAATCCAATGGTTCAGTTTAGCTCAGTTTGTTGACATTTGGTGTTGACAAAACAAATATAACACATATGATTTTCAAAGGCTTTAGTCATTCCCTATGACTGTTGCATTCCTTACTGAATGCAAACTTAATTTTCATAGCTGCCTACAGTTATGTATATGCAGCTGTATCCAAACATATTTGGAACGTATTACCAGAGTTCTCCTTGAACACATTTTTTTTCCAAAATAGAAGGAAGAACTGAAACCAAGAATGTCATAGACAGATGATAAACAGCTGTTCTCAGTATCATGGAACACTGCCCAAAAGTTGTGATGCTGAAGAATAAGACTAAAAAATAAAGTAACTGATGAGCCTGAAACTGAACCTCATTTTTAAGAATGCCGTCATGTGACTACAGACACTACTCTGAATTTCCTTATTTGTGTATTTTTGCAATGAAAGGAATGTTTTTCATTCCATCTGCCCATACTGGCATCATCCTGCTCTTAACTAGGATTAGATGGTGAGTTGGCACTACCTAATATTCATCTTTAGATGTGACCCTGCACTACAGTTATTTATGAGAACATTCAACACTCTCTTGGCTCTTCTTCCTGAATAGACATACTCATCTATGAAAAACAGTGAGTTTGTTTTGTTTTGTTTTCTT
>VZTA01011713.1:65730-125837 GCA_013398855.1 Mohoua ochrocephala
TTTTTTTTTTTTTTTTTTTTATTAGGGTATTGGGTTTTTTATGCCAGCAATATCCTAAATAAGAAGAGTATGAAAAATTATTTTCTGAAAGTTATACTGGAGATTTGATCACATTTTATTTCAAATTTCAGTAGAAATGTTACATAGATGGATTCTGTCTTTTCATTACTGCTTTCCTGGACATCAGCTTTCTAGAAGTACGTGAATCAAATACAAGGTCTGCCTAGAAGGAGTAACCCAGAAACAATTTAAGAAAGAAGTAGGAGAGTCCCGTTTAGGACCAGCCTGACTGCCCGGCCCAGCTAAGTGCAGACATCTGTGTAACAGGCCTTTAAGTCTGTTTGGGATGACAAAACACCTACCCTCTCTCTTCAAGGATCATGGACCTTCCATGACAAAAAAGTATCCCAATGAACATAAGACTTTTCCCTATGGGCTGTTGTGTTTCACATGCTGTTTCCCCTAGGATAAGGGAGTGCCAGTTCCACTACTCCTGTCAGATATGCTGTTAAGAATTCAAAAGAGAAGAATGTTATAAACAAATTTACACAAACAGAAACTGCACCCATGCTGGTCCTTTCCTTCAGGCTTGGAGGTTTTGGTGGCTTTATAGCTTTACAGCTTCTTTATGGCTTCCTCATCTCAACAAATAGGAGCATAACAATAATCCAGAAGTACTGAGCAAGGGTGAGTGTTAAAAGAGGAAGAAGGGCTAGATGTTAGATGCTACACATAAAACTATACTTAACGTGTAGCCATATACATTACCTGAATCTTGTAATAAATAAATATTTTCTATAATACTTAGATGGTTTGTACTTCAAGTGTTTATTCAATTGTAACTGAACTAAGAATAACTCGCACTTTTAAAGTAGACCAATAAAACATTAGTTAGACTAGCAGTAAAATCTTGGTTCATATAAAAGACAGGCTCCCTTTTTCCCCTAACAGTCTTTTGATGGTAACATCAGGGGTGATTTCTTACTAACAATTCCTTAATGCTGAGCTCTTCTCAAAACAAGGTCTATTTTCTTTCTTTAAATCTTGGTTAATAGACAACTTAGTTTTTGTCAAATGCTTCAATAGTGTTACCTATTCTGAATTTGATTTCCCCGCCCGACACAGCCCATAGGAGTCTTCAAGGGCAACCCTTACTCTAGCGACTATTTAATTCCTGCCCCCGCACAGAAGCTGGGTTCTTGACATGTGGAGAAAAAGATAGGAGATAAATGGGATTAATGAGCACTTAAAAGAAAAATAGTTTCTATAAAGGTTATAAATCAAAGTTTATATTTAAAGATTAGAACCCCTTGGGGTTATTCAAGCTATAAGTTTTAATGCTTGTATTAAATCAGAGATTTTTCAGAGTGAATAGTACTGAAACCATTGTATTTAATTTGTCTGTAAGACAGTATTTAATTGATACCAAACTACTGTGAAAAAACACGAGTGGTCATAATACATCGCAATAGGACAGGGACATTTCAGAGTCAAGAGCGCTATTGGCATATGTTCACTCGTATGAACAGGTGGAAAAGGGACAGCCAAGCTGATAGCATGGTCAGAACTGAGGAAGGAAAACATGTTATCTTGGCTTGAGAGGAGAAAGGATTATTTTTGGAAGGAGATGTATTTCTAGGAGTTGTCCTGAAAAATTGCATTAACATCAAAATTGGTTGGGACAGATGACCAGTATGAACATAAATATTAATGAAACAGTTAATATTTCTGCTTTCAAGCTAGGCAAAGTTTATGGTGAGAGAGATATTGCATGTTAATAAACTATCAGGAAAGACTAGAACAGAGTGAGCAAATTACTGGCACATTAGCTTTTCAGCCAGTCTGAAACAGAAGTTTGGGGATATAAGGGCTTTATAGTTGGTTTAATGTGCCTGCAGTAGCTACGTTTCTTCATGCTGGATGCAAACAACTACTTGAATGTAATATTTGGAGGACATATCTTTTTACATGACCTGAGGTTTGTAAAGAGCGCAAATATATAATCCATAGATCTACACAATATTTTTATGTAACTTTTTAAATTATCAAAAAAGGGTTTAATGAAATTTTTCCATGTTAATTTTTAAGCATCTGATAATGTGCCATTAAAAAAGTGAACAGAATCTTCTTTCTGTGAATCAGTGCAATTGGGTTTTTGTACCTGTTTAGGGTTTGTGTAGGCAGTGCTCTGTGGCAGAACATTTCACAGCCTCAGTTGTGTGGAAAAATACTTCGGTCTGAGACATACACCTGATAATGTCATTGTATTTCTCTGACTTTTATAAACTAGCTGAATATTTGTACATATTGAAGAAGAGTATGGAGTATGCATTTAAGTATAAAAAGTTTTAGAACCTGGAAACAAACACACAAAGCAAAATTCTTGTAATTAAATGAAATCTATGTGCACACATGCAATATAAGCAGAAAGAAAAATGGCAAGTAGACTTCCTGTCTCTAAATCTCTTAAGTTTGGTATAATCTTCTGCTAAAGAGTTGCTACTTCTACTTCTACAGTTAAGAATGAAGCCACATAAAAGACTGTTGATTTTTTTATATTTACTTATAAAAATGACAAATCATAGAGAGAGTTCCACTGGATGAGGTTAATTTTGCAGATCATCATTAGCAGGAAAATTCACATTCTCCCACAACCTGGACATCTGACAGTTGAGGAATTTCATAGAAATAAAATATATATTTCTTGTGTAATAGTGTAAAATAGCTAATTTTTAGATTTATGAACTCTAATATACCAAAATCCTCAGCTGACATGAATCAGTGAAGCTGCACTGGTTTATGTGAGATGAAACTCAGACACTGTCTCAAAGGAGGTTTGGGTATAACTTTTGGAATAATCTGTATATACTTTTATGAAAAACATGGTTCTCAAAAAAATGCATACATTGGTCAGTGTTTGGTAGTTGGGATGGTTTGAGTGATCAGTATTTTATTCAACTGGGAAAATATTTTCTATAACCATTATTACTATATGTACTTCTCTGCTGAATTTACTTTTGTTTCTATCAAAAATTGAAAAGCCTATTGACTTACACTGTGAGTCTTTTCCACCCTATTCACATTGCAATCTCTCAGACACATATTTGAGGTAGGAATAATATTTTTAATAAGTAAATTCATAAAACCACATAATGGAATTCTTATTACAGGCAAAAATTTGAGATACAGTACATGGGCTATAAACCAGGCCACTACTTGAATATTTTTTCTGCTAAGAAAGTTTGCTTTAGCATGTGTGATTTCCCAAGCCTCAGTGACAAAATGACAGACATTTGCAGTTCTTAATTATTCATAAACCATATTAATGATTCTTAGAAAGTGCAGTTATTAGAAAATAATTAAAGAATAACAGTCCATCTATATTACTACAATTTGCGAACAAGTTATTCAAATAGAAGGAGTATTTGAAATTATATTTTAAATTGGATGACCACATTTATTTATGCACTTGTGTATTACATTTTAAGGATCTTTTTTTATGATTTTTTTTCAGTATCATGTAAGGAAAACAACAGTTCCCTTCGGTATATCATAATTAATCAGATCTAATGTGATAACATTTCAAAAGTGGTCAAAAAGAAGAAAGATATGATGATCATAGAAGGATGCACTATACACTGATACAGATTGTTCATGATAGTCTGTTTATTATGGATGATTTATTTATCTGCCTTCTAAAACCAATCAGAAGAAAAAGAAGTAAAATCATTGCTACATATTATGTCTATTGAAATAACATATGCTTGTTTCTATGCACTTGCACTAGCCCAGTGGTAGAAGAAAATGTGCAAAGAGAAAATGTGCAAAGCTACTCCAAATGAAATTACATTGTTGCATACAGTTACAGTTTAAATACAATAATTACCCTGTTTGATGTTAATATATTCATTAAGATTCTCTTTGCTGGTAAATATGTAATAATGCCAAGCTTCTTTGTAAACGTGAGGTCTGCAATGTAGATGACCACCAAGAAAACTATCTATCTGTAAGGGTTCAAGGTGCATTGATAAGATCATATTTAGATTGTCAACATAATCAAGACTGTGATATAGGAAAGAAATTCTCGTAGGACAAGGTAGAGGTCAATAAGGCTGTAAGTCTTCAGTGTGTTGCATACAGGGAGGGGGACCGGGGTGTTTCACTGCTCCTTCACAGAGGTCCTTTGGCTTCACTGGGGCTCAGAGCAGAAATGGATAGGAAGTAGGAAAGGGATGGGCCTCTGCAGATGCGGCAGACTCCCAACACTCGCATTTTAGGAATAAATCTATCCAGGGCTGATGACTGCTATAGGACGAGTACACTAGCTAAACCACCCAGATAGAACTCTTATAATGCAGTTGTGCTATGCTAACCTTTCAAACAGGGGAAAATTTAATGACTTGGAATATAAAAAAACATGCCATGGCTCATCCACTTTCACAGAAGCAACTAATTTCAGATGTTTCAAACTCCATCTCCTTAGAATGGACAGAAATCATTATTATTTTCACCAGTCATCTTTATGTTGACCATAAAGAGTCAGATCTTGTGAGGTGCTGACTTACATTGTCATTCTCATTGTCAGTGAGCAGCTGACAAGGCTGCTGATTGTCTTGCATGAATCACTTTGACTCTTTTGAAGCAATAGACTTGAATTAAAAGTAACCATTACTGCAGAGTTAGGCATCATTATTCTTCCACTTTTGCAGTGAGTGGTTTTGCAATCCTTACCTAAAACATACTTCAGAATGGAAGTAAATGCAAAAGTAATCTCAGGAGGGCAGCACGTATTGCCCAAATTTTTCATCCATAGTAATTTAAATGAAATTATCAACTCTCCCCCCAAAGAAGAACAAGAGATAAATTTCTTAAAATTATTGCTGTATTTAGCAGCTCATAACATCACCAACATGCACATTTCTGTGATTTAGATTTAATACAAATATTTCAAAATACAGATCTGAAAAATGCTCTCCATTTTTATTACAGGCCTATTCAATAAAATATATACCTTTGGTATAATATGTTCTGTTGTATATAGCAAACCATTTTCATTGTCATCAAAAATATATTTTCGCACTTGCGAATTACAGGGGACTTTAATTCCTCAGATAACCCACATATTGGATACAGTATCTTGAACTGGCTCGTAAATATGTAGACGTGATACAGATGTACATTTTCTGCTGGAAATGGAAAGTGAAAGATCTTTGAGAATTCTAAACTTACTAATGATTAAGCTACTTTAACTGTCTTTATGCTACTTTCATAGATATATAATAAGACATTATTTTCATTGAAAATATGCTTTAAATAAGGCAATTTTTGTAAGAATTTAAATAGTATTTTTTCTTGCATGAAAAACTCATTTACTTGTAAGGTGGTCATGCCTCCCTTGCTATTCTAAAATCACTACACACAAAGCAATAAAATTACAGAGCTAAGCATCCTCCAAGGATGAAATCACAGTGAAGAAAGCTGTGATATACTCTATGCTGTAAATCATGTTGTATCATATCATATGATGATACCACAATAGAAGAGAGCTGGTTATTTACACAGTGGTTCTGACTGGAAAATGTAAACAAAGATGAGTCAAGCACCTCAGCAATGCATTGACTGGCTAGTTGATATCCAAGGTTTTACAATGTCGTTTGTTTAGTTCCGTTGTTAACTTGACATGAGGCACCTGTTTTTAAGGTAAGAAACTGGTCAGATGATGAAGTGTCAGTGGGGCTTTCAAGTAAATATGAATCCATTCCCTTTTAGTTCATTAGTAAACCAAGGGTACACTAATCTATGATCCAAGAAAGATGAAATGCTGTTAGATTTATATGCAGTTTACGGAGTTCTACGACAGAATGACTGTTGTTTTCTAAGACATATAAGCTCAAGAAAATCTCCAGTACAGTAAATAATATTTTAAAATAACTGTTTAAGGAAACTTCACATTTTAACGTAGACTAACAAAAGTTTGATGGCTATTCAGAAGCTCTTAGTCCCACTGACATTGCTGGAATTGGCTTGGAAAAGCTCAAGTGTACTTGAACGTCACTGTAGGTATAAACAATTGAGCATTAAAAGGTATGACAGTTCTTTCCAGAACTAAATGCTCTTTCTTTTTAAGGTCAATTTGAAGGTGAATCCTATTGTTGTGAATTGCTTTTCTCTGCCAGAGGACTTCATTAGAGAGATTCATTGTTTCAGGAGACAGCCTGTCTAGATATTCTTCCTCACGTCACAGTGTACTTCCCCTCATTGAAGAGGTCCCTGCTGTCTGTGGCAAGTCCTGAGAATCACGTGTTCCTCTTTGTACCGCCGTTATAAGTACTATCTTCTCTTTTCTTTATTTAAAGGTGTCTAATTGTTCTAGGTTATTACTCTATGTTCATAATTGTGGTAAACCCTAATTATTAATTTGAAAATTTTATCTGTGGTAGATTAAAAAATAACCGCTAGTCTCAGGTTATTCTCAGGAGATCAGTTTCAGAAAGATGTTAAATACTCATCCTGTAGATCTGTCTCATTTCCCAGGGTTTCATGGCCTTAAGATTCCACTAACCAGACAAAACTGTCATACTCAACTATTACTCCTATTAAATACGTTAATCTTCTTCTCACAGAGATTTAGAATTCTGTCTTGTACACAAGTGAGATAGAACAGTTCTTCCTCACTTATGTTTCTAGAAGGTGTTTCCCCAGAAACTCCTCTGGGGCACTTCCCGATTTCATGAGTTACCGTCTCTTCAGAAATAATGGTCGTTTAAATTTCTCTTCCCAACCCTCCTGCACCTCTTTTTCATGCTGAAACGGCTTGAGCTGATGAATCATGGCTCTTTTCCTTCCTTGCTGTTTATCCTCCTGCCCTTGGAGCTTTGAAGATAATCATTCAGGCATGTTTCTTCTCCTAAAAGCTATTTTAAAATTGAGAAGTCAATTGAGAATGTCATTCCTAGGAGGGCTGGTGAGGTTTAATATCCAAAAAAATCATATTCGTGTCCATGTTAGTAGCAAAGAAATACAGATAGAGGTACTTATCAAAAATCCTAATGAATTTTCAATTACCTTGATTTTTCACTTCACATCTCCTAATATATTACATAAAGGTCTGATTTCATCTTTTAAAAGAACTTTTTCGGAGGTTTTAGAATCAGGACCATAACCTGGCCAGAAGAAGCACGTGGAAAGTGGCAGGAATAGTTTTACGATTTGTTTTACGGCACCAGGCAATACGGATACTTCTGATTCAATCTCTTTCTAGGTATTTATCTCCATCTAAGATAATAAAGTAGTCATTCATAAGTTTTTATTCCCTCGAGGACATCATTATGCCATTATACAAGGGACATACCGTTGTATAATAGGATCTGTATGTCAAGGCTCTGTAACAAGCTCCCAAATACCATGCAAGGAAATTGATCAAAGTGCTTTCCATGTAGAAGATATATGTCACTACAATACTTAACAGGAGGTCTAATAAAATGGACATTTTATTTGGATGCTGTTGAGTGGTAATAGTAAGAGTCCCGTGTTCAGACAGAGTCCACCTTCACTTGATTGTTATTTGTAATCAGTGGAGAAGGTTTACTCCTCATTCTGTCTCCTGCATCATTAGAACTATCCTGGAAAAAAACTTTTGCTGTACAAAAAGTGACAATAATTCTCTTGTATTCTCTTCTGAAGTTCTGGTTCAGGAGTCCATATACTATAGCATTAAGGCAGCTGTTGAAATATGCCATGTAATAACTAGATACAAACAACCACTCTGGAATCCTAGGGATTACAGTTTTTGGGTTGACAGCCACGGCAAGGCCTATAAAGTTCAAAGGAGCCCAGCAGACTGCAAACAGCACAAATACCACAAACATGGTTACAAAGTTTCTGAAGTCGTGTGGTTTCAGCCTAGGGTTGTTATCTGGTTTCACCCTTCGCCTTACCTGAATAACGAGGATCCATATTCGCAAGTAACAGAAAGTAACTACGGCTATGGGAAGCAGGAAGTGGAAAAACACAACTGCTATAGTATATGCTGAGCTCACAGACTGCGCAAATGTACATGAGTAAATCCTGGGGTCATACTGCAGCGATCCCACAAACAGGTTGGGCACGATAGCAACAAATGTTAGGACCCATATAAGAACAATATAGCACAATGAATTCTTGTCGCTGTACAGCTTGTCATATTTGAGACTGTGGCAGATATAGCAGTACCGATTGATAGCGATGCCTGTAATATTGAAGATTGATCCAATGACACTTAGGCCCATCAAGAAGCCACTAATCTGGCAGTGTAGGTATCCCAGTTTCCATCCGTTGTGAAACACAGATGTGAGGACCAGTGGATAAGGGTAGATAGCTACTATCAAGTCTGCAACTGCCAGGCTTACAACAAACACATTTCCTGTAAAATAAATATAAAAAGGCAAGTATTAGTTTTTCTTTTGCTCTTTCCTGTCATTTCTGCTCTCAATATATTAATGAGCAGCCTCAGTGGAACACTTTAAATGTAATTAGTTTCTACTTTCTAGCTCAAAATTCATTGTCATATACCAGAAATAAGACACTCATTTTTAGTTCAAAAAGGTAGCTTAACTTAAAGATGCACCTTTTGAAAAAAACCCTGTCTTTAAGCTTAATTACCATGACCTATTATTTTTATCATGTCATTTATTTGGATTCTTTCAATCAGACAGAATTCATATCAAATTAAAATATTCAGAACTGTAAGGCTTGCTTTGGTTTTAAATAGTCTCTCTTGAAAAATCAGCAGAAATAATATTACTAATAAATTTCCAAACTCACATTTACCTTCTTTATTTAACTTCCTTTCGTTACATTAGCCCTTCACTTTTTCAGTCCTGAAATTAAAATCTCTTTTCTCCCATTTATATTTCAAGCTTCCATGACTTTACCATGACTTTTACATTACTCTCCTTGAATCTGCCAGCAAGTACTTAAATAAACTTAACTTCTAAGAATCTATTTGAACACAGAACTAGCTGTCTTTCCTAAAGACAGGCTCTTCAGTAAAAAAAAAGATGCTGAGCAATTACCTAGACAGTCCCCAGACAGTACTGACGCCCCATTTTTCTCTGCCCCTAAACTGGAAAATTAAGCAATGAAACATTCTGCTGATTCATTTTTTTAACAAAGAGAGATGATATTCTTCAAAGACAATGGAATCCATCAAGTTTTTAATTCATTTTTTGAGAAGAGATTATATTTCCTTTTTTTGGTTGCTTAAACGATAACCTTAAATGAGGCATCCGAATGCCTCCCAACCATTCTAATTTCTAAGAAGAAGCTCACAAGAAACATTGATGTCACTTTTATTCATTTCTTTAAAATAACTATTACATGTAAAGCTCTAGTTATTCATGTCCATAAGTACAGAAAGCTATAAATGTTATCTATACATGCATGTTTGTAGGTATATAAATGCATAGATACATAGGCATTGGTGTGTTTGAGATTCTGCTTTGGAATTCTGAGATTATTCATGGAAGAGCATCTATTGCAACCTGTAATGAAATATATTATTAGCTTTAGATGATGTACAATTTCATTATTAATCCAAGGCGCACTTGGTGAATTGTTTTATGCATTTATTTTGAGCATACAAAATACAAACAGATAATAACAGGTGAGTAGGAAAGGGAAAAGTATCTATGGACCAACAGGATATTTTAGCTGCTAAAATTTTCAAAATTACTTTTTCAATATATTATTTCAAATATCTTAAAATGTATAGTCTCTTACCAATCTTAGGCTTTAAATATTCGGTTAGAAATGTTCAATCTGAAAATACCGACAGAGGAAAACATAGAAATTCTTTCTCCAGATGCTACCTACACTGTTATGTTTAAATTTTGATATACGCACAAAGTACTACAGTTGATATTTATACTAATGGCAGCTGGAACAAATGGCCTCAATTAAAAGACTGCTGCACTAGTTTTCATAGATTTTGTATCTGGATTTATAAATAACTTCCTTGTGCTAGTGTCTGTAGTTGTTTCGTCTTTGACTGGGGATTCACTGCCAGACTGAAATATGCTTATCCTGAAGCCTTTGGCAGAATTCCAGATCATTTCAGCACAAACATCAGAGCTCCTTTAAGCAGAAGATGACACAGGAAAAAAGCACTGCTTTCAGATTCTATCCTTGACGTAGTGGCAACTGATACAAGAACAAGAGACTGTATGGAACTTAGAGCTCTTTGTTTATCTGATGAATCAAGAAGTGGAAAGTAAATGAAAAGGTGCTGTTGGCAGGTTTTTTTTCTCCTGTCCAGAATATTGCAGGATTGATGAAATGGTAGCATATAAACTCCAGACGCTTATTAAAATGTAATACTTGAAAGAATTCTATTTATATTTGCTTATTAACTTTCTGCTTAGCTAGAGACTGCCCATCCTAAACTTCTTTCTCTGCCATCCACTAAAACTTCTGCTGCCGCTCATCGTTGTTATTGCTAATATTGTCATTATTTACCCACTTTAGCCAAATAATAAGGACAAAGTTAAAAGGGTTTTTTCCCCTTTAAAAGGTGTTTTATTGAAAGGTGACAGATGGCATACATTCATCTGAATATTTTTAGCTTTGGAAACAAATGAGTCTAGGAAGAGTAGGCACTCTGTCTCTGAATCAACCAAATTTCAGGCTTCCATAAAATCATGCACCATGGTTGTTACAGCTTTTTTCAGCTGGTTGCTGTAGAGTGACAAACTGAAAGTCTTGGAAACACAAGCTGTTTCATGTGAAAATTGGAGGCTAGCAGGAGGATAGCAGGATATCCTAGTAGCCTGTCGTACCAAAAAAAAAATGAAATCATGGGTTTGGAAATCAAGTCCCAAGCTGCCAGCTCATGGTTAGCATGCCAGCTGAATGAATAAAGCATTGGGGCTGGAAACTGCTTGGAAACCAGATACCTGTTCGCAGAGAGGACTTTTAATCTGCCTTTCAGGAAGGGTTTTCTTAAAACTTGAGTTCAGATACATTTTCCTTATAAGCACGAAATTTTTTGCTAAGACAGAATAGAAAATTCAAGTAAAAAATTTTTTTGGCATTAGTATGTTTGTTGTATATTTTGAGCTTTGTTGTTTCAGACCCTGAAACTGGATCTGAAATGATGTTGAGGTTTCATATGTTATATAATAAACAATTTAAAAACATGATCCTAGCTTTAGGTACCACAATCACTGGAAAGCATTGCTAATTTATGAAATTCCCATATGTTAATGGCATATTGTGAAATTAAACACTTATGTTTGTAGAATACTTGGTATTTTAGAGGTGAGTACCATAAAAATATATATAGGAAAGGGTTATTTTTTATCTTCAGAGTTAGGTTTGAACGGAATGCTATAAATGAAGCCTGAAGCTCTATACTGAACCCTTTAAAAAGGCCACAAAATCAAAATCTTGAATAACTCTTACTTGAAGAAAAAGTATTCATTCTCCTTAGAGAGTAAGATCACGTTACTGTGAAAAAATGTGATTTGCGTACCTAAAGAATATATTATTATGCATTAACACCAGTTGGCTGAACTGAGAAGGCAGAGGTTGAACTTCTTGACTTTGGCATAAGCCAAATAAGCTTTAATAAATTTAAGCAAATGTGCAATGGATGTATGTGGGAAGAAAGATAATCTACTGGTAACCAGCTTGAGCAGGTTATGTTTTTAGATGCTGTCTAAATCAATGTTCCGCTGAATATTTTCACCACCCTTACTGAAAAAGAAGCCTCTCTGCTCAGCAAACACATAGCAACATCAGATCTACCTGCTGATTATAAAGCTGCATTAAGGCAACAGAAAACAAACAAGTGCTTTCTCAGACCATTTGACTTTTCCAAGAGCACAATACAACAATAACTGAGTGTAAAAATTGTTACCCTGACAGATTATATGAAAAAATGCTTATGGGATTGCCAAGATTTCAATATGAATATGAGCCTCAATAAGAACTACACGATGTCGTTGTATCAGTAGCAACTTGTATTTGCAGAACATATACAAATTACTGTGTGGGTTGTTATTCCCTAGATTTAGTGCTAAGTGTGTCCTGAATGATAATTAGAAAGTTTCCAGAAATTTCTAGCAACTTAAATATGTGCAGAACATTAGCAGAAAAAGATTAAAGTTACATAGACTAGGTGGTGCTGAATGCCTGCCATAGACTTAGAATGGAGGGCCGAACACTTTGCCAGCAGGTCAAAAATGACTAATTCTTCCGGCAATTTTAGGAGAACTGAGGGAGATGTGGTCTACAGTGTTCTTTCCTTGAGTGTGTTAAGACTGTGAAGTACTTTTACTCTTCTAAAATGTTTAGTCTTGGGAAAATAACCCACTGTAAAAAAGGCAAACAGCCTATGTATGGAACAAAAAAAAAGTGTTTTAAAGCATTAGGGGGATTCCAGCTAGAATATTTGGTACTCAGAAAATCTGAGTGAATTTTAGAGAAGATCTCATATTGCTGGCAGAATCAGTAAGGCTACTTTTTCTCCTCCTTTTTCTCACAAGATATTCTATACCTTTTAATATTGGCTGCCAAGTCACTCTTCTGTTCACCTATTTCAAAGCTTTTCCTGTATAAAGAAGCTTTGGCTTCTTACAACAAATGCTTTCCACAAGCCATCGTGTTTTCATCATGTAGCTACATTTTGAAACACATATCATCACGTTTCCATTAGTGCTTCAGGCTGGACCAATTTTAGGTAAGGGAGGTTTAGCCTTTATGCTAACTGGAGTTGCTTTACCTTTTAGGTAAGACTAAACAGTATCTGCAGCAGTCATTGATGTCACATACAAGGATTTTGTTTCAGTGGCCATTGACTCAGACCTCTAATGTTAACTTGCTGAGTATATCTTTAAGGAAAGAGGATAGCGTAATTGGTCCAGCATTGCTAATTTTTACAAGATCAAACTTAGTTTCTAATGATCAGATTCATGTCATTCTTAGCTGCAGTCTTTTCACCACTTGTAAGATATTGCCAGGTATGTTAACAGTCATTTCCAATTGTTTCATAACTAGCCTTAATTAACAGGGTGCTTTCCTATAAATTTTGATCATGTTTTGTAGACATCAAGCTGTATTTAAACTTCATACTGCCAAGTTTTTTATGTATGCAGATTTTATACATCTAATGACACAAAAAAAATTATTTACTCTTTTAAGCTCTGGTTTCTGATCATTCTAATACTTCTACAGATTTTCCTCAATGATCGCTTACAGATTTTTTTGGCATTATGAAATCTTTCTGATTAATCTAGTCCTTGCTCAGGATGTTAATTTGAGAGTTTATGCTCCTAGCTGAAAACAAGAGTATGATAGGTGCTCACCAATGAACGCCAGTAGCGACAGAAACTTTAAATGTGATACCTCAGAACTGGGTACAGCATCAGAGAGATGTTGTTCTTCCTTAGAAAGGCATTTTGTCAGGCCTCTGCTTATTTAATGATGTTTCCATGCAAAAAATGGTGTCTCAATGACAAATATTAAAGCTAGATTTGTTTCATATTCCATGAACATTTTTGCCCTGAATGTTGTTCCATTAGCACCAATATTTCACTTGTAAAACATCATAAACAACTACAAAATCAAGGAGTGAAAGCTGTTTTTGTGAGTACCTAATACAAATTTAATAAAATTTTCTTGTACATGTATCTAGAGACAGATCTTAGCTCGACTCACTGTTTCTTCTACCTGGGAGATTAACCAGTTAGAATGTTTCAAGAAAAAGATAATTTCACAATTTTGCTAGCATTAAATTAATGCTGGAAAGTTGCTGTACCTGGCAGCACAGTTTGGGTTTCCCCAGAGGTCATGCACAAGACAAATTGCTAAATTAAAATAGTTGTAAGCGGGGACAATGACCACGGTTTCTTAGGAAAAATCCCAAAGTCAAGTGAGGTTACCTAGCGTGCATGCAGTCCCAGCTTCACTGAAGAAAGATTTGAAATGTCTAAGAAACTAACGGTCCTTGCAGCTCAGCATCAAAATGGCACAAAACAGCTGAGCAAAAATGTAGGAATAAATATTACATAAGCTCTAGTTACTCCTGGGAGCTTCATTCACTTTACAGATCATAATATCAACTCCCCTAGATCTGAAAAGTCTATTTTTAAACTAAAGGCACTATTTATAAACCTGTCCTGAATCAAGAAGACCACGTGCACATTAAATTTGAATAGCATGATGGGCCTGTGGGTTTTGGTTCTCATTAGCGAGTTAATCCTGATGCTGCAGGTGGTGATGCAGGGAAATGCGAATGGTTTAAAGCCCATAGTAAACCTTTTAGCTTAAGCATATGTTAGAAAACCTTTCTCTTTCCTTTTAAGCTGAGAAAAGACCTGGTCATTTTCATAAAACCTCATTCAAATGTACACTTCTGTCACATCATAAAAGGGACTTTCAGATCTTCTATCTACACTAATGAAACCAACAGGGCAATTAAAGACGTTGCCACTGCCTATGGAAGTAATGATGATAGGCAGGTAGCTTGTTAGTACTGAGGAGAGTATTAAATATTTGAGGTTTAAACTCATTTACAGTCTTACTAAAGTAGAAATACTTAGTGTCAGGTAAGTTCAGATACTGAAATGACCTAAGTAACCTCAACATTTAACTCCGGTTAATAGAAATTCAGGGTCCTGAATCTTACAGGTCCGGACAGCTGGAGAACTACATAGCAGTATATTAGAGAGATATTGAAGAATAGATTTGTTAAAGAGCTATCAGAATAATCCATATTGTACTGTTTCGTTTCACTGTGCTGAAAGTTGAAGAAAAATTTACATAATCAGCACAGCATAAATGAAAGATTACTGATGCATTCAGAAAAGAAAATGCTATACTGTATTTAGATTAATCATCACACAGAATCTCCCAGTGAAGCTGGAGCAACAATTAAATTTGAAATGCCTATGCCATCTTCTGGCCAAGAAAATCAGATGCATGAAAGAGTAATTGGCAGAAAACGGCAGTGACAAATTATGTAGTATGCAGAACAAAGGAATGGTTGGGTACCAGGTCCAAGTTGACTGTAGCCAAAGAGGACGCAGATGAGACTAGGTAGTTTTACAGATATCCCAAACAACATACCATTTTCTGTGGTTTTATCACCTACCATCTTTTTCTGCAGTCCCATGGTACACATGAGAATGAGAAAGCTACTGCTCTCCTTCTTACAGTCTAAAAATATTTGTCGGTGCTATTTTTGGTGGTTCAGTCATGAGAGGAAAGTGATGTGAGTTTACCGTCAGGCACAGAAGGGAATTGAATCCATATGCTGGATGAGTGCTACAGACTTGGGGATGCTCCTTGCCTCCGGCAGTTTTGTAAGACATGCCAGGGCTGCTTTGAAAATATCTCTTATATTGGACCTCTCACATGAGAGGCATACTTAGTTTGTACTACGCAGCAGATTGAGGAGGTGCATGGGATAGTCAGTGTCTCGGTACTGATAGGACTGAGGCATGTCTGGGTACGCCAAGAAGGGTAGCACATCTGCTGGATGAATTTACCTGACGTGAAATATAAAGCACTTGAGGAAAGCAGCACTAAGGAAAAGGCCTAGAGAACCATCGCTCATTTAGGCACCTAACATAGGACTAGACAGGAGTTGACATTGACTGAAGATCTTTTGTGAAACTGAACTTAAAAAAATCTAAAAGTGGTCAGGGTTTGGGTCTTTTTTTTAACAACTTTTAAGAAATGCCATTTAAAAAAGTACTTTAAATAGCTCTCAGAGCTACAGTGCACCTCAGGATACACTCATCTTTCCATTACATTATGCAGTGGCATGAAATATTTTGCTTTGAGATTTTACACAGTAGGTTCATGTCCAAGATATTTTGCTTTAGAAGCAGCAGCAATTTGAAGAAGACTTCTGCTCTTGTACAGAAATGTCTAAAACTTTATCGCAGCTAATACATATTTACCTTGGTAACAAGAGTGTATTAAAATGGCACTGTTACAGGGTTTTATAGTTTTAAAATACAGAAATAAAAGATAAAAGTGACTCTTGTTGCCCAGCCAAGAGTGAACTAAGACATAACATAAAATATTGAGAAGGCTTGTAATGACATTGAAGTGAATCAACAAATCCTGCTGTCTTGCCGGTGAAAGTTAGAGACCAGGGCAGGCAGACATAGTGGTGGATGTCTCAAGTTCTGTGACCCTGGTTTTGGCTCTGGCATCTGCCTGGCCTGTTCTTTCTACAGTTCACTGGGTGGGTGTGTTTTCAAGGTCAGAACATCTATCCCCTTTGAACATCAGCTTCTTCTATCATGATGACAGTATTTCAGAGATCAAATAGCTTTGCCTGAATAACTTATCCATTTTTACAGAAGGGAATTATATTACCACTTCTGACTTGATCTCTTCTATCTCTAATTTCTATGATTCATTTGGGAGGAAAAAAATCCTGTGGACAGCCTGTTCTCCAACAAGGTATTGCCTAGATGTTACAGAACACTGAGGTTCAGCAAGCTGTATGAAACTGATTAGAATAACAATACTGCTGATGTCAGAGGATCACGCTACTGAACTGCATCACAGTAAAATCAATGTAAGAGTACTTTCCCCCCTTCAACTGTATTTGCACTAGAGACTGGAGATAGATGGAAAGACAAAAATTATACTGTTCACAGTAATATCAGAGCTCAGATAAATAAAACTAATAATACAGTCTGAAAGTAGGAAAAGGCAGAGATGGATGCTTATGAAATATAGTTATGTTTTGTGTCTGCACAAAATCTCACAGATCTGTCAGGACTGATGCTAGAAAATGTGAAGATGCAGTCTATTCCCTTCCAAATTCTAATATGTATTTTGAGAAAACAAGTAGGAGAAAACAGGAGAGTGAAGTTGCAACCACATAACTGACAGGAGAGCCTGACAGGAAAGGCTTCTATACTGTATAAAACATTGCAAACACAAAATCACTTTCCTGAATCTCTTTGAAAGTCACACTTTTATGTAACAGGATTTTGTGGCTGAATTTGTCCAGAATTATTCATGGGATGAAAAAGAAGTTAAAAAACTCTCAAGAGGACAAAATAATCCATTTTCTTTCTGTTATGACTAATAACTGTACAGCTGGTCATTCAGCCAATCCCATAGTTAACTAAAGAGTCCTCAGTAGACAGCAAAGCTAGTTAAATGAGTTCATAAAATAGTCTTCCCAATTCTTTCTCTTAAAATCAGCAGTGGTAAGACACCTGCCAAGAAAGTGGAAAACAGCATTATAGAAAAAATCACTTGTATATAGTTACACACATATGTTTCCTCTCCCCTCTTCCATCCATTCTCTATTTCTCTGTTTTTCCTTTTTTTCCTTTTCATATTTATTCCATCACCATGTTTTTTCTCTCTTCACTGACTTACAACCCAAAATCTTCTGGTTTTGACAGAAGCCCTTTTCCTCCATGTTTTCCCCTCTTTTCCTCTCTTCTTTTTTGCCCCAAGTTCCTTAGAAAAGGTGAGAAGACACAGATGATTATCATACTCATTCCCACCTCATCAGCTTGATGATTTTTAGAGTGTATTCCACTGCGCCATTATCACAGACCCAGATGACTTCAATTCTTCCTCCCTTCCTTTCAGTTCTTCATTTTCTCTGTTGTGCTACAGCAAAAGTGAAGTTGAATGGTCCCCCACTAGAGTGGAGCAAGTGAAATGGTATCAAGTATCATGGGGAATTCACCAGAAAAAGTGCTACTTTAATTGCAATATTAGTGGGGTTTGTTTATGAAAGTAACTGATGGTGTCAAGAATTCTTGCTCTTCTATACCATCAGAACTGCATTACCACTGGAAACTGAAAGATGGGCAAATAAGTGGAACTTCCATACGCATGGCAGCAAGGTGAAGGATCTTAATGCCCACCTCCTCCACTGTTTGTCTTTTCCTCTTTAAGACGGACAATCGAATCAAGGACACAAGGTATGGGAAAACAACTCTGGATTAAAAGGGAGTGAAGACCACAAGATGTGTATTTCCTTTCTTCTGTAAAAAGATTTAAAAACCTTGTGACTTTTGCTGCAGCTATTGGACCAAAATACACTCTTCCAGCCCAACACTAGACACCTACATTATCCTCCTTTTTCTGTTGTTTGAGTGTGTCCACAGCCTGCCAGGAGAACTTTTTACTTAACACATTGTTTTGTAATTTGATGGGAACTCACACCAAGTGCAGGGTTCTGCATCATCCACAATGGGGTAAAAATATGGTAAGAAATACAAATTAAATCTAAACTGGTTACACTGTGTGTCAGGCAAATTCAAAATATGACAAAATAAAAATTTAGGTTTCAGACAACTTTCTTATACCAGATATTCTGGATTGTTGCAGCAAGCAAATAAAATGATAGCCCTGGCAATTTAAATCTGTCAAAAGCTTAGAAGAGTATATTTTTGCCCCTTGTATTATTCAAAATAAAATGGATTTAGATACAGGATAGGTTTATAAGAAATTAAGGAAGAAGGTAGTTTATTCATTATTGCCCTGATTCATTAATCATAATTTTTTAGCTCCTCTACAGTATAATTGACTCAGAAACAATGTTTGTTTGCTTATTTTAGCTGTCTACTTTAAAATATGTTGCTGATTAAACCTACAGCTGAAACTTTGTATTAGAGGAGAAAGAATGAAGCACTACCTTAAGTAAAATCTGTATTTTAATTTGTATCAAAAAAGTTGCAGGAAACATACACCTTATCTGCACCTAAACATCCTTGGTTTTGTTTTTGGGTTTTTTTCTTCTTACCTAAAGATCTAACTTCTAGTCCTCTAATAGAACTAAAATAGATGTGAAAAAATGAAATTCTCAGTTTTCTAACGCTATCCTCATTGCTAGTAGCAACAATCTATAAAGAATTTAAGATAAAGTTTAACACTTATGACATTTGAACGACCACAAAAATATTTTCATTTATTCTAAGTCTCCCTGAGATTCTTATCTTTGTACAATTTAGTTTCTTCATTACAAAAGCAACTGTCAGAATAGACAAAACAGCAGGGACAAGCTGACTATAGACTTTACAGAACTTTTAAAAATAGTCTTAAGTCATTTTTCCTGTAATTCTTCAAACAAATAAAGATGTGAACTTTTTTTCAGTATTTCTTCTAGACAGCCTAAATTAGACACTGTGACTTCACTGCAGGCAAAAAGACTAAGCTATCCTAAATTCATGCCAATGCCTTTACAGTATACAATGATATGAGAAGTACTGATGATGCTCATGTACATCACCTAGTTATTCTGCAACTGGATGCACTATTATACTTGTAGGTAATTAATATATCTACACTTAAATTTTAACTGAATGATCTATTTTTTTGCTATCAATCTGAATGACAAAACTTTCACAGAAGTTGGCTCTGGGTTGACCAGCTCTCTAGAAGTCATAATAAGGAGACCTCATCTATTGCTTGTTTCTTTGCTTGTTTTTTCTTTTTCCCTGCATGATGGGGTTTTTTTCATATAGTACAGAATAAAAGTTTCTATTCAAGTAGTAATTATTTCAGAGAAAACTAGTTAGAGAAATAGTGAGGTATGATTGGCCTTTGACATCACAGAAGATTTCATGTGTTTCCAACCTGTATCTTACATAAGTGAGGTCAACTTGAAGGATTTTTTTCTCTTTAGCAACTACTGACATAGAAGCCCAAAATTTTTCAATATCCTCTTGATTATTTAATTAGAAAATACATGACTTTTACATTTAATGCTTATTAGAAATAAAATGGGGTTTGGATTTCTGCCTTTTATCTTAACAGTATTAAATGAAGTTCTTTATTGAGAGCTCCGTTACATGGAGACATATAACTCAGCACACAAATGAATTTGCCAAACCATTGAATCCTTAGAAGTAGGCTTTTGAAAAGGAAAAAATGGCTAAAATAATGATTCAGCTAACGCCACTGACAAGTTGAAGTACTGTTAAGTGAGCAAACAAGTGGGTCGTTGCACTGAATATATCTCATAATTACATTATTGAATTGTTATTCCTCTCCATGTTGTTGTAGTTATTTGCATGTTCTCTGGGTTTTGCTTTCATGAAGAGTGGTGTAGAATTTCTCAGAAAGCATTTTTTAAAATTGCTTAAGACTAAACTGCTTGTTTATCAGTGAATGTAGTCAAAAAACTACGAGTCTATGGCAGTAGCTAATAGGAAAGAAATAAATGGTGTTGACTTTCAGTACCTACATATGTCTTCAGAACTTATCACTTAGTGTTCTTACTTAACGTGTTGCACAAGACTGTCCAGTCCAATGATACAAAACTGCTGAAACCTACACTTGCAGTCAAAAGTATTGGATTTTGTATTATAGTAATTTCAGTGTGGGTGCATTTAAAAGCTGTGTTATGATAGCTCATCTGAATTATGTGTACCTATTGATTTTTGTTATGACTCAGAAATATCCTAACTGTGCGCTTTGAGAAACCAAACACAATTTGTAAAATTAAGTTCAATACCTCCAGTGTAAAAATGTGAATCCTTTCACTGTGTGAAAATAAAATAAGTCTGGAAAACTATACCACCATTATAATCTTAATCTCATAATGTTATGTATATAATATCTTGGCTGTGGAGCTCCTTTCCTTTTTTAATGCCTCTTTTTTTCTCTTATACTCCTTTCTATCTTTGTTTAAATGTTAGCAAGAATCTTAAAAAAAAAAATAGCTTTTAAGCAAGCTGAAAAGTTATATATAGACAGCTAAAGATAGTATCCTTTTAAATATTCAGTAAAAACGTTTCCAGTTCTCCCTCTGAACCTTACTGCTCAGTTCTTCATCTTTTTTTAGGCACAAGCTTTTTGTGTGCCAACATACTTCATTATTTAACAAAATTTAGCAAACCAGAAGTCAACACTACTACTTATGAAACTAAAAATAAGAAACCCAAAGAAATGTGAGATAACTATCTCAATGAATATTAACAAAAAGTATTTCTACGTTGAAAGGATGCCAAAAAGTAGAGGTTCTGTACAATCAGTGTATGCCAAAGATGCCTTGTACTTATACTGTGTGACAAAACCTGACATGAAGTTTATTGTGAAGAGGAATGAGTGGTAAGGAAGCCTTAGCTTCAGACAGCACTGAACAGTAGCTTTGCATTTCTTTACTTTGTTCTATTAGGGAATAATCATCTCATTTTTTACACAATACCTTTGTAAAATGTTCTACAGGAGACTGAATGCTAAAAGAAAAGGTGGAGAGGGGAAAGAGTCTTTCACATCTTGTCTAAAACCTCCTAGATTTTCTTACTTTAGTTTCAGAAAGATTGGTGTTTAGCTTTGTAGGTGAAAAGATTTCTTCAAAATTTTTGAAAGACAGCTCGAGCTCCTCAGAGGACCACTTTAGCTGTTTCCAAGTACGAGCACAAAAATGTCTGCTTTAGCACATTAATGTATTTTTTAAACTAATAGCAGAAGGGCTTCCCCTAAAGTTCTGAATAGTCTTCACTCAAGATTAACAGCCTTCATTTGTGTTGTGTAAAACTGGTCAGATCATGAATCAGAAGTTAATTATTTTGGCAACAGGTAAAAAAGCTCCTTCTAAATCTTTTATTGAATTGTGTGTGTCAGTTGAAACCACTGATGGGCAATAGTAGAATTTCTTGGCATTACAGTCATTTCCTGATAGACTTGCATTCATATTTCAGGAAAGTCAAAGTAGATTTTTTGTTTATAAATTCCAGTATATGGAATAGAACAGTGTCAGTTCTTTACAGTATTTTTAGATATATTTAATCAACAAGCTTGCTTCCTGTAAGTTCGGTGTGGAAGGATGTTGATCTGGTCAGAGCTTTAAAACAGATCAATCAACCCTCTTACAGCAAACTCAATGAAGAAAACCATGTAAGACAGAGAACAATAAAAACGAACCCGCTTTTCTCTGCATTTTTTTGTATTTCTAAGGCACCTCCTTTCTTCCAGGATTGATTTCTGTCAGTTCTGTACTTTGATGGTCTCCTGAGGTCCTTTTCTCATTTCTTAGGCCTGATGTGTTTTCTATTCTTCTCAGCCGTCTCAGTTCCTGCTGTAGCTGCAAGCTCTCTTCTTGATGCCTTCTTGTGCCTGATCTTTGTGTTGGCTGGTGCTTGCTTTTATTGACCCTGCTCAGCTGCTTCAGAGGGAGAGTCATTTCCCCTTTCTTCTGGGAGATAAACCTCACCCACGTATGCCTTTACTAACAAAATGTGGCAAGCAGAGTGAGGAAAAAGGTAACAAATACCCTTATTCAGACTGAAGGGAGAGAAGAACAGTAGTTCTTCTTTCTAAAGACAATCTAAAGACAATCCCTGAAAATGTCTCTTACAAGGCTGCAAGGAATTAAAAATCTATGCCAAACTACTAAGTCAAACAAATGAACAAACACATCCAACACATCCATTCTTCCAGCATAAGAAAGGACTTAGTTATATATGATTTTCAGTAGAGGTATGAAAGTGAGAGGATGGAAAAAGCAGGACCAGTATCAAAGGAGCAAACCAAGTATTGTTTAGCTTATCCATCAATGATTTGAATGAAGGGGCAGATGCCTCCTCAGCAAGTTCAGTGAACACAAAGCTGGGAGGAGTGGCTGATAACCCAGAGAACTGTGCAGCCCTTCAGAAGGACCTTGATAGCTTTGAGAGATGGGCAAAGAAATGGAGGTATTTTTGACAGGACGATGGGGGGAGACTTGCTCCGCTTCCCTTCTGCTCCAGGGAACTGCATTTTGGAAAGTCTCTCCACAGGCGGAGCACGAGAGCAGCCAGGTTCACTGTGAAATGCAGCCCCTCATGCTTGGATTCTAGCATATCTCAACAGTAAAATGGTTGTTGAACAAATGTTCATGCAATTAGTTGGTATTGCAATCGTGATTTTTACCATAAACTGCAGAAATATAATTTCTATGTCCTTTAATAATATCAAAATTTTATTATTTTTGGGTAATTAATATCCTGTGCATTTTAGTCTATTTTTGCTCACTCAGATCACAGAACCACAGAATCATCAAGAGAAGAGACCTTCAAAATCAACTGCTCCAATCATCAACCCAGCACCCCTAAACTGTATCCCCAAGTGCCGCAACCAGAGGTCTCTTGAATACTTCCAGAGACGGTGACTCCACCACCTCCTCGGGTAACTTATTCCAATGCCCAACCTCTCTATCAGTGGTTTAGTTTTATTCCTAATGTGTAATCTGAACCTTCCCTGCAGAGCTTGCCAATTCCCCTCATCCTTTCACCTGAGACATGGCAGAAGAGATCAACCCCCACTTCACGACAACCTCTTTTTGGTAGTGGTAGAGAGCAGTGAAGTTGTCCCTGAGCCTCTTTGTTTTCCAGACTAAACAATCCCAGTTCCTTCAGCCTCTCCTGTAAGACTTGTACCTCAGCCCTTCCACAGCTCTGTTGCCCTTCTCTGGACTGGCTCCATCACCTCCATGTGTTTCTTGCAGTGTGTGGCCCAAAACTAAACACAGGATTCAAGGTGCAGCCTCGCCAGTGCTGAGTACAGGGGGACAATCCCTTTCCTAGTCCTGCTGGCCACACTGCTGCTGATACAGGCCAGGATACCATTGGCCATGGCCACCTGGACACACAGCTGGCTCACGTTCAGCTGGCTCATGTCCAGCACTCACCTTCTAGATTACCTCCTCTCTGCTGTGCTGTATTTCCAGTGGACATCTGGCAAGCTGAAGTCCCCCTAAAGATATAGGTAGAACAAATATAGGCTATACAAGACTAGAAACAATCTTAGCTATATGGTGGGAAAAAAGTAGGGCTCACCATGAATTTGTGTCTCTATAAATAGGGAAGATTATTTGAAATCACTGTTGCCTCTAGTTCATAATAAAAATTTAGATGTTGATGTAAATTTGATTACAGTCCATCCAAGATTTAAGGTTTAAAAATCATGCAATACATGGCTTCAAGTTACAAATCAACCTCACATCTATTTCAGTTAATTGTACAAATATAGAGTATTGGGACTAGGGTTTATAGTATTAAATGAGTGCATTAGTATTTTATAATTTATAAGCATATTGTTCATGCATAAAATGATTCACTGAGAACACATTATTGTATAGTGATCTTTTAGGGCTCCCTACAGAGCCTTGCTCACTGAGATTATTGAACTACATAGAAATGAGAAGAAATCCGAATCCCCAAAAGAGCCAATGACAAGAAATCTAGCAGAATTATCAAACCACCACGAATACATCCTGTACTGTATATTATTCATGCTTATTTTTATTGCACACAATCAAGCCCTTCAAGGAACACAGGCAGAAATTTCCATTAGCAGCTATTATTGCATGTTATTATTTTAGTCATTTCATTCCCCCCCCCCCAAAAAATATAACTAGAGGGTAGTGATACCAAAGCAACGCTCTTCTGGAAGAAAATCCTGAGAAACAATAAAAATAATTTTTTTAAAAATCAAATTCAGAAAAAATAACATCATTATAAAAAAGTTTAATGGGGGCTTAGTAGATTGGGTTTTTATTTTAACATAGTATATTTGTATGTTTCTACATACTAATTCATTATGATTCAGTTTCCAAAATTAAAAAATCAGGCCTAACCTATTTCCTTGTAAAGTTAACTATTCTGAAGATTGAATTCATTTTTTTGCACTCAAGTGTGTTTGAGAATGAATAAAAGTGCCCCAATAGATTCATTCATACAAGGTTCTGAATAATCTTTTGAAGTAAATTCAAGGGTAAAACCCAGATATCTCAATGTTTTGGTTTTCATGACAAAGATTAAAGAAAAGAAAATAATTCTTTTTACAGAAAACAGAAATATTTCACTACCTGGGCTGGACTTTGTGCGCAGAAATAAATTTAAATTTTGTGTGGAAAACACTCATACAGAATACCAGAGAAATTAATTATGGAGACACATCCTTCAGTCTGCAAGATGTTTCAGAGAAAAAAATCATTAATTAAGCTCTTATTTTGAGTGTTTTCTAAGCTGATGGGTGATGGTTTGCCTTGCTATACTATAGGATTACTGTTTGCTGTAGAGCCTTACCTTCATTTTCTGAGCAAAAGGATTATTTTTTAAAAATCTCATGGTTATGAGGCTGGATCAAGATTTAATTTTAAAAACCCTAGCATTTAGTACAGACAACTTTGTGTGTTACAGATTTTGGTAAAAGGTCAGAAAAGCAAAATTTCTATTTTCAAAAGAATGGCTGCATTCATTAGGATAGGGCTGTAACTAATTCTGGGCTTCCAGTAATCTTAAGAGAGCTGCAGTGTGGTCATGTCCAGCCTGACCTGAGCCAGCAGAAGATAGTGAAGATATATCACTTCTACAGACAGTGAATTGATGGATCACTTCCAAAATTATATTGGCTTTTATTATTATTATTCTGCTTCTTTCTCTGTTCTTTGATTTTTTTCTCTTCTCCTTCTTCCCGCAGTTTGAGGCACAAATAGTGGAGGATATGTTAGCCCTAAATGACAAGCTCTGCTTTCAGTGCATGGACACTCCACAAACAAAAGGAATGAGGCATTTGGAGATAATTTAATCACATTAGGACCAACACTTTTGCTTCTTTTCTTTTTCATAAAGATTTATTGATGTTGGATGGCATATGGGGAAAGACAGCCTCTGAAGAAAAATGTTTCATATTCTCTAGTCTAGCAGATATATGAAAGGATATCACAGTGTCCATCACTAAGTGATGGACAGCTTTTTGTCCGGAAGTTTTTATGCTATGAAGTTAATAAAAAATGGATGCCTTTGCCCATGGCAAGTGTAAACTGAAGTGAATTTGAATGTGTTTCTTATATAGCTGCTGGAAATCTTCAGAAATTATAATATAAATACCCTAGCCTGGTGATTTTGACATTATAAACACATGGCAATGTCTCATGGAAGTTGTACTAGAATTTCTATAAAAAAATCAGAACCATTAAATATTTGAAAGAAAAAAAAATAATGCTTATGTCCTTTATCAAAACTTTACCATTAAACCTACTTTCAATTTTTCAGGTAATTTTTTATTCTAACTGGCAAATACTTTTTGTGTCATTAAATGTTGGTGCAGTCACCAAAGTTAACAGACCTGTCAAGTCTGACATTTTCTCTTGCAAAGTTAACTGTTCTGGGAATAGAATTGTCTTATTTGCTCTCAGTTATGTTGTGTTTAAGAATGAATGCAAGTTACACGTCAGATTTAGTAGCCTGAATGAATCTTCCAGTTATAACCCTGTATTCCTTTGGCAAAGGCCAGCTATAAAAGAACATAAAAAGTGAAAGGGCCAGTGTTTGTGCTAATATACATTCATCCTACCATCTCTAAAAAGGGTTTCGTGTTAGAGAGGAATTGCAACTGCAATGATCATTGCAAGAAAAGTACCGCTACTGGATATGTGTTCACCTTCTGGTAAACGGACGGCAAAGTGCCATGAGTGTTACCTGCCATTTCTCTGTGTTTTCTTGGCATTGTATTGTATTTCGGGTCCGAATATGTTTGCTTAAGTTAATCAGCATAATCACAGCAACTTTGAGGAAACCGCGCAGGGTTACAGGCACTGAGAATAAATCTATTTAGTGGTTTCTCAAAGTCACATACATTTGACAACTCTTGTCCTCATCAAGGCCTAAAATCAATCATCACTATTCTCGTATAGGATTTCAAAAAAACCCCAATTTTATTATATTGAAATCCATCCAATTATTTCAGCATAACGCCTTGGTAAAAATAGAAACTCTTACTAAAAGTGATGTTCATATCCTTAACAAGTTTAGTTTTTAACTTTTATTTAATAAACAAAATCAGTTTTAACATCAAATAGCAGGAGCATTTTTAGATCTGTGCATGGCACATTTTCAGAAAGCCGAGAATATAAATAAACCACTGGTTCTATGGCCTGTTTCTCATCTGTACTGCTCTTTGCATGTGCAGACTGGGCGAGAATGTTCTTTAAATCACCTCATCCGTCATGATGCAAGATATCCACATTTCTGGCTTTTTGGTCATTTAGGAACAACTGCACAAACAAAAAAAAGGCTAAATAATGAAGTATGTGTAATTCTCAATTCATAATGACATATGCTATCTACTTTAATAGGTATAACCTCAGAAGTCACAATGTTACCACGGGAACAACTTTCTGTTCTACAACCTGAACAGATACACATTTTATGAAACACTGAGCTTTTAGAGGTGTATTTATTTATGATATTCACAAATCCCATGCTAGTGGGAGACATGGCAGTTCAGCATATATGAAATTTCTGGGCAGTTGTTTGAGCTACAGGTCTGTGAAATAATAATTTTTAATTATTTCCTACACATATAAAAACACTACAGTATTTCAGGGGATATTGTAATTGTCACCCATTGGAATTCTGTTCATTAGCAACATTTCATTTTGGTTCAGATCTTACTCTGTACATTTAAATTAAAATAATTTTGCAAAAGAGATACTTTTTATTATAATTTAGGAAAAATCTTTATTTTCTTAGCTATTATTGCTAATCTTCAATATTTTTCTTGGTAGATGACTGTGAACTTGAACAGAGTTATACATTGAAAATAACAAACAGCCCTTGTAGTCAGCTAAATCAGAATCACTCAGTGTAAGAAGATCTGCACAGAAGGAAAAAGTAAGTTCTTCAGAGTCCTGAAAGCATGTCTATGAACCAATATGCCTAAATATTTGATACAGACAGGGATCAGACTGGGAGGAAATTTACTTAAGCTTCTAAACACTTTCCTTCTCCATTAAGCTAGAAAGTGTACAGATAAAAGCTTTGGCTCAGGTCCAGATCATATCTGTATGCAAAAGAAGGCTCTGGAATCAGTCACATCCAAGGAGACTAACTTGTCAAGATCCTCAGTTACTTCTAAGTTTTTCTGAGACAAAATTATCAAATCAATCTGAATTTGCATATTGGACACGAATTCCACCCACTGACTTTTTGAGAACTATGATCATACCACTTGTGAAAAACTCTGCAAAGAGCCAGCCAAAGCCATCAGTAGGAATATATTTGTTTAATTAAAGGATGCCATTAATCCAGTGAATAATGTTGCCATAGAGAAGATTTCTGTTACTTCACAAAGTTTAAATTTACATTTGAAATACATTTTAAAAAATATTTTAGATAGCTTTCAAATGTGGATTAAAATATAATGGGAGAATCATATCCTAGGTACTTTTTTCATGCAATAAACTACACATAGTATTTACATGCCTGTCAAGCTCTACTCATTTCAAACGAGATTAAAAACCAGTCTGTTCTCAAAATTCAATACTCAAAGAAAAGTCAAGTATAAAGCAGCAATGACATCTTTAAAAATTTTTTTTTGGAAAAACAGATGGGCGTCCAAGTTGAAGTCAAAAATCTTTTCTGAGCCAGTAATTTGTAAATTTAGCATTTCATATGTGCACCCATGAATTAGTCCACAAAAAATATTTTAGTAAAGTAGTAACTTAATGACTTGAACACAGTGCAGCTCTCTCATAATGCTTGCATCTGTAATCTAAATGCAGTCCATCTTCAAAAGTTAATCAGTACTGGATTGATGATTACAATGGCTGCTTCACTTCTGTTGATTTGAAGTCTGGTGGACAACAAGCTCAACATGAGTGAATAGTTTGCTGCTGCAGCAGAGAAAGCCAAAAGGGTGCTGGGTAGCACCAACGAAGGCATCACCAGCAGGGAGAGAGAAGTCATTATGCCACTCTGCTCAGTGCTTGTCAGGCCACACTTGGAATACTCTCTTCAGTTTTGGTCCCCACTACACAAAAAAGATGTGTACAGGCTGGAGAGAGTTCACAGAAGGGCCACAAAGATGACCAAATGACTGGAAGGCTGTGAGGAAAGCCTGAGGGGACCAGGTTTGTTCAGCCTTCAGAGAAGAAGGCTTGGAAAGACCTTATCACCATGTTCCTGTATTTAAAGGCTAAGATAACTCCCTTTTTACAGGGAGTCACATGGAAAATATGAGGGGTGATGGGTTAGTTACTTCCCAAGTTACTCCTGGGAAGATTCCAATTGGACACAAGAGTTTTCACAATGAGAACAATCTGCCCTGGAATAATCTCCCCAGGGAAGTGTGGGATTCCCCAGCACTGGACATTTTTAAGATTCAGCTGCATATGGTGCTGAGACATCTTGCTGAGACTGTGGTTTTACTATGCTCTTGCCTATAGAGATTAATCCCCCTTGAGGTCCCGTCCAACCTAGTATTCTATGATTCTATGAAAATATCTCAGTTAGGAGAATATGCAGAAGTAAGTAACTAGACATTTCTGATTTTTTAATAAGATTAATGATTACTGGATAAGAAATCAGCTGATCAAGCAGTCTTTTCTTTCAAAACAAAAATTTAACTTATGTACAAAGTGCTTTTAAAAAGAAAAATTACGATGGAAAACTCTTTAGTAATATTCCAAAACTGATCAAATAAGTATACAACCTAGCAACCCAGCACACGGCAGCACCGAATCTTTACTGCCACTTTTTAAACTAGAATATTATGAAAGCTGTCTGCAATATTTGACAGTGGTCTATTCTAAGGCGCAAGCAAACATGCTTCCTGCACTTTGAGCTGCAGTGGAAGGATGGCTGTACAAAAATAAAAGAAGTGCTTTCCAACCTATTTGCTAGTCAAGACACAGACAGGACTTTGATTCTTACTACTCTGTGGGGAACTGGCTAGAACAGAGTCTGCAGTCAATTTAGCTGCATCTGAAATGGCCCTAACGTACAACACAGACCTCAGAAAGGACCATCCAGCTGTGCTGGGAACATGCATAATGAAGACTTTAATTTTGTTCATACTGAACTGGTTGTGTAGGCTGGTTACACAGCCAACACATACCATTTGAAGAGTGGGTTTAGTAATGATTTGACAGTAGCGACAACGGGCATAAGAAGCTGCAGCAGATTCAGTCATAGCCTTATTTTAAAATAACTTTAGTTCAGGTTTTGAAAGCTGCATTTAATGTTTAGACTCACATTTTTTACCAATTTTAACTGGAATTGGCCATCTAGCAGCTTGAGGTGGCTTCACAGATATTACCCACCAATTACTATTCTACTTTATCAGCAGCTTATGCTAAAATGTCCCAGTTGTTATACTAGGCACTATCCTGAAGTTGCTGGATTAGAACTAAAAGGACAGCACAAGAGAAAATAGAGGACAAAATATTTTTCCATCTACATAAAGAAAGCAAAATAGAACATTTCTGGATTTTTTTTCATATTTTATACCTATTGATATCTTTTGCGGTACATATTATGAAGAAAAAACAGGAGGAGGTAAAATTCATTGACAAATAAATTTCCTAGCAGAAAGATCAATTTTGGATTCCAAATATTAATAAATCCTTTTTTTAGGATTTTTTTAGGAAAAAAAAAGCTTTAAAGTCACTCCCATCTGGATGTTCCCTTTTCTCACGTTTGAAACTTTTCAATCAAATTCAAAAAAGGGTCTCTAAGACATTGATGCAAATTTTCTACAAGGCCCTAGTTCTCAAGGAAGTCTTCAGCCACCCTGATACCTGCCAGAAGGATAATACAGAAGGACTTAAGCAATCTCTGTTTATGGAGAGCACTGAAGACAACATCCTGGCAAAGGCAATTGAGGAGCCAACAGGCAAGGTGCTACACTGGACCTGGTCCTTATGAACAAGGAAGAACTTGCGAGGAACTTGAAAGTCAGAGGCAGCCTTGGCTGCAGTGAACATGAAATGGTGGAGTTCAGGATCCTAAGAGAAGAAGTTAGCAAAACAAAAGCAGGATCACAGCCCTACATTTCGACGTTTTCAGAGGATATGGCCCTGGACAGCAGAGTGGTCCAGGAGAGTTGGCTGATATTTGAGGACCATATATATACGTCACACTGCTGCAACAGGAAAGAAAAGAGCACTGTAGAGGCAACATGAAGAAACTACGACTATGCCAGATCTTTTGTTTTGGCTTTTGTACTAATTCTCAGCTACTGTACTGCTAATTCTCTAGTAACATTTTGTGCCATTAAGGATTATCTGTAGTACTGTGAAACAGGAGGACTGATGCTGAGTACAGCAGGCTAATCCAGCTTGGATTGCATTTAATCTTTGTTAGTAGATTAACAAAGATTATTATATTGTCCTGTTTCTTCTAGATTACACATAAATGTTTCCAGTGATTCAGAACTGGCATAGCTTAGAGTCCAATACCAAAAGATTTATTGGTTATGATTTCAATACTGGAAAGACACCGCATTTGCCATTGACAGAATCTCTACAAAATAGGTGGAGACAAAAAATTAGAAGCCATAGAAAAAAATGAAGTTTTTTTCTGAATATATACAATATTTTCCATAGGGACCTCTCTTTATTCCTTTCTAGGATAATTATTTAAAAACTTCTATGTATAGTTATGCAAAACTATATACAGGAGAAAAATCTTGTCTTTCTATACATATGAAAAATCATGCTTACATACACATATATTGTATTATATACAGGTACATAGTGCCAAATTGTCTCTGGTCAAAATATAGACCAAGAAATAAAGTGTAGGTAGCCATGACAGATGCCCCTAGGAGTATCAGATAAGTTTAAGTTTATATCAAGTCAGTTTATGGCAGAAGCCTGACTCTATTACAAACCAAGTTGAATCTTCTAGGTGCATTTTCTTGATCATAACTCACAGTATAGCCAAAGTTGTTGACTAATAATGTTAGAAAACAATGTGATAGAACAGCAGAAAATTAAACTATTTGACATAATCAGAAATCTCAGTGACAACTCTCATTCATTAAGGATATATTTTCCCCTTGTTGAAAGTACATCAGTCTCATTCACATTACCAGGAGTGATTTAAGCTTGTTTAAAACTGAAGATGACATTTAATAACTGCATCAGCAATGGATATGTGTTCAGATAATCCAATTACTCATTTTTGGAAATCATTGTCTGGAAATTGCTTCAGCCATGATAAGTAGCCACATTTGCTATACATTGTGAATGAACCTGTCCAAAACATATGAAGTGCTCCCTTTATTTTATCATTCCATTATAGATGCATTACTTTTACGTACGTGTTGCTTTGGTTTATCTAATTAATTGCACATTTTGATTAAAGATAAAACCCTTAATTTGAGAGAGGCACTGGAATTTTGAAGAATTGCTAAGGGAATTTTCAGAAAAATCTCTATAAATTTACATTGGTAAAGAATAAATAAAAATATTAAATCTTCCCAGTTATTTAAATTAGCTGTATGGAATCCGGTCTAAACTCTGCATTTGGCTGTCTCTCTATAAAACTATCTACTTCCAGATGACTAAACCAACCAAACTGGTTTTAGAACTCTTTTTCTTCATGTTCAGATATATTTACACTTTAGAATATAATCTCATCAAAAATCTGGGGACTCTTGATAAACAGCAAACAAACCAAACAATTTTGGAGAAAGGTGTCAGTCTTTTGCTTATGATCACCCTTTTCTACCTTTGTGGGCCCCACGTGTACTTGCAGCCTTGTCTTCTCACCTACCAAATGAGTATCAAATAGAAGTTCATATTATTCTTTACTTGTCAATTCATCTTTTGTCACCTAGTAGAACTAGCACAGCATCATTTCTCACTGTACTGTAGCACTCAGACAAGGGGTAACCAATTATACTGAGTAATTCTCTTGGCTGACACTTCTATTTATCTTTCCTCCCTTTTACTCTGTTTCTTGCATCTATCAATATGAAAACAGAACAACATGCATCTTTGCCCTACATGGAGTATTCCTACACCTTCTGCTGAAACCAACCTGCTTGTAGTCAGCAAGGGAAGTAAGGTAAGAGATGTCTTCATAGGATTACCTGCTCCGAGCTTCTTAAATGGACCTCAGGGACTTGGATGCCCAGACCTCAGGGGGCACCAGAAATCTAGTTCGGGGGTTCAGGGGAACCAGAAATCTAGTTTCTTTGGTCTTCTTTGAGAATCTCAATCACATTTGTGAGCAGTACAAACGCCAGACTGTAAGGAGTTGCAACAGAAACACCCATAGAGAAAGAAAGCAGGTAACAACCCACTGGTTTTAATACTGTCCTATAATGCCATATGCCCTACAGTACTAAAGATATTCCAGTATCTGGGTGAGAATGTTTTTTGGCTTAGTTTGTGGAGCACACTTGCACACATCTGTTGTTCTCCCTGTAACCCATCACTGTTTAACATTTCTGCTTTCTGTGCCTGTCTGGGGGAAAACAGCACTGAATTTTGTAAAATCTCCTGATTATTTCCAGTAAAATGTGTTTTGATATATATTTGGATATAAATATTCAAAGTATTTGGATTTCGCAAAGGTCTAAGTATTCCAAATTTCCTTCTTTTTTATTTTTTTTTATGGTAAAGCAGAAGGTAGAGAGTGTGGAGTTCAAGAAAAAACCCTGCCAGACTTGCTTTAAGAAACACAATCACAAACAAACTCGTGAAAATTAGGATATATTTCATAGAAAAGAAAAAAATGCAGTTTCTGTGAATGAACATGTTCCCAAGAACTTATCCATAGATAAGAATTAAATGAACCAGCTACCATCACCTGGACAAAGTTGTTACGTTGTAATTAAAATACATTGTATATTAATGGATTTTCATACTCTGTAAGGATTAAACAATCAGACTGAATCACATCTTGACATCAGCTGACTATTTAGTAAAGAATACTGTTATGAGTCCCATGTCTGAGTGCTAATTTCTCAAGTATATAACAATATGAATACAGTATAATTAATCATTTCCTGCTACAACTAGGAAATCTGTAACAAATGTATTAGACTCTGCATTCTTATTCAGAGAAGTGATGCATAAAATGGAATACATTACAGTTTCGTTTGCATCTTAATGGTCTAAAAACATGGAACATTTTTCCCCTCTAGTGTCTGGTAGTGGAAATGACAACGAGTTGAATGCATTTTTTTATTTAAACAAATACATATTTTTTAACTTATACCTTTTTTTTTTTAATATGAGCATTTTAAAGTCTAACCTAACGCATTATTTTGAAATCATTTTCTAATGAAGAACTAATATCAGAGCCAACTCATACTGAGATTTTCACTAAAGAAAGTTTTATTGTTTATGTCAAAGGGCTTTTAATTCCTTATTAAAGTAAGAAAGTGGGAAAAAGATGTATCTTCAGAAATTTCAGATTAGTGAAAGTCACATCATAGCACAGAGTTAAAAGCAATTATAGCAGATGTAGATTGGGCCTTATATTGATAATGCGGATCTTTAACTTTTGGAAAAGCTCTAAATCTTCAGATGCATCAATAGAATCTTCATTAAAAAGTAATAGATTCTGGGAATAGCCAGCACCTTTTAATTTTCAGTCAGAGCCTGATCTGCCCCATCCAAGCTTTATATATTTTTCTATAGGTTTTATATATTTAATACAGTGAAGCCATAGATTGATCCTGGCACTTACTAGAGCAGCCAAATTCAAGCAACTGAGAGGAGCAGTTCAAGGAGACTGCTATGTGTACCCATCACATGGGAGTCCTATAGAGTCAACAGAGAAAAGCAGGCACGTGGTCGAGGGACTCAGCGTGGATGTTTTACGTGTGGCCTTCTCCGGTCTGTGCGGGGTGCTTTGGGGAGCTGACAGAACCATTAATTGCTCCTTGCAGTGTCACTATAGTGACCAGATGTTCTCACAGGCCTGAGAGTCCATTCTCTGAGTGCAGCCAGCAAGCGGTAAATATTATTAAATCAGACTAAACAATGGAATATTTCTAATTTTCTGCACTGAGTGTACATTCCTACAGAGTTTACAATCTATTGTACAACTATATTAAAGTAAAAGCCTTTGTATGTACATGGGACTTAAAAGGATTTTGCTGCTTTTTCCTCACCTTGCATTAGAGGAGTCTACAGCTGGAAGTCTGTTTTCTCCAGGCATTATTTTAGTGAAAGTTATCCCTTTGGAAAAAATTTAACTCAGATAACTAAGTTTCTGTAACTTTTCCAAATTGATGTTAATGGCAGATTTTCAACAGTGTTTCTCTTACTGGGTTTTTGGAGTTGGGTTTGGGGATTTTTGTTCCTTTGTTTATTTCTGTGTTGGTTTATTGTTTTTTTCCTAAAGATTTGCTGACTGTCAAAGAGAGCAAGCTAACTCCTGCATACCCAGAGGTGAAAAATAAGAATGACAGCTTCAATTATTCTGTTTTCTAATCAAGTTTCAAAAAAAAGAGGCAAAGAGAAGCAAGAAGTTGTGTCTTTCTTGTCTTTGTCCCTCTGTACCTCTGCTCCAACTTGCATAGACATACATTCATTGCTTTGGCTTCTGGTTTCTTCATAATGATGTTCCATATTTCTGAGTATTTATTGAGAAAAATGAAACCTCATATCTTTCAATGAAACCTCTCACGTTGTGCCTTCTCTGTTATAATTAATAGGCCTCTCTCTTCCTCTCAGTGATTCACATTCACTGTATGTTTACCAGAATGAGTAGTTATCCCAGTGACCAAATTGAAACCCAGAAATAGTTACTAGGGGAATGGAGCAAACAGCAAGATGTTTGATTAATGAGAAAATGACGGCTCTCAGAAAATTCATAATAGTGCTCATTATTATCAACCTTCTGTATGGCACTCTTACGAAGACTTGAGACTTTGTGAAAAACCTTGTTGGGGAATTCTGTCTCAGCTGACCAGCTTTCTTGAGGCATTTCCAGTGATTTTAGAGAGGCCTCTGATACTCTACTCCTCACTGAGGTACTTTGATTGCTACTTTACAGCAAATTTGGTCGGTACTTTAATCTGTAGACATTTTGGTGTCTAGTTCTTTGACGCAACACAGTATATCCCCTCTCCAGGAAACCAAGCACTTTTTTGCCTTGAAAATATTCATGGAGGAGAAAGAACTCCTGCATACAACAGATCGTTTCATTTTGACACTCCTATGAAGGCAACAAGAAAAGGTGAAGAAATTTTAAAGGAATTTTATTTATAAACTTAAATACAATACTGAAGTCCATTATTGTTTGAAGTATTTAGCATTCCAATACAAGAATGAAACCAAATAGCTCATTTCAGTTAAAGAAGATGCCGGTCATCCTCATGGAGACATTCTAGGAAAGTATGTCAGGCTTAACAAAAATCAAGAAATTGCATTCCAAAAGAAGAAAGTTTCAACATCCTGTAGCGATCTCAGAAAAATATGCCTTAGGTACATCAAATAATTAATGTCTCTTATGGAACTTCCAAATTGAAAGATACCACAACTTATTATGTTTAGTGTACTTAATTGAAGATAAATTCCCTACAAGGGAAAAAAAGTTCTAAAGAGCTTGATAGAATAATATTCCATGATTTTTATTGTAGTATCTAGCCACTGCCAGAATCATTGCTAACAAAGTACTTTATTTTCAAAATCTCAAGAAGAAAATAATCTTACCAAGTGTGGGTGAGCTGTAAAAATCTGACGTTTGTTGAACCTTTGGCTAAATAGTGCCAAAGGAAGTATAAATCAAATATTTTGCCTAAAATGGCTCTTAAACAAAATTCCTCAGAGTTTGCTGTAGATGAATTAACAAACAGTTGGTTGCAGAGGGAGTTCTCTGTAGATGGCATGCTAATGAATTCTGACAGGCTGAATGGTGCAAAGATAATGGGCTGAGCTGTCTACTGACTGTAAAGCAGAAGCTGATTAAGGTTAAGACTTCAGGAAAATACCCCCCCAAAAAAATGGATCAAAAGAAACAATTTGACTCAGAGGCTGAACTGCAGGGGTTCAGTTTCTCTACTAATGATGGATGTGTTAGTCAAATTCAAGCATCTGAAGTTTTACACCGGTATCCTGACTTGCTGCATAATTCATGATTGTTCTAATATTGCCATTCACTCTTCCTTTCCAAATATGAAGGGTCAACCAACATTTACTTCATCATCTTAATACTGCCCTTGAAATAAATTCAGATTCAATTAGATATAGAGAGTTATTATTTCATAATTTGATGGAAAAGTTTTTCGAAAGAGAATACCTGAAATTAGATTTCAGAAGATGAAACAAGATTAAAATAATGTTAGAAATATCTACCAAGGAATTGTTACACAGTTTTTCTTCCAGAAGAACTGTCATTAAAATCATGGCTGATAAAATGAGGACTTTATGTAAGAAAGGTGGCAAGACATATGTGAAAAGGTTGGAAGACTTTTTTCAAGCCCATAATCAGTAAAAAAATATGTAGAACTTGTTAGGTAGAAAAGACAGTTCTGATTCTAGAGACATTAGTTGGTTTACCTCATGCAAAAAACATTAATTAAACCTCTCAGAAATCAGCAACAGAAGAAACAACCCTTTCTATCCTCAGCAGAATGAAAAGCAATCAAAAATAGATTTTCTTTCCCTCTTTTTCTGTAATTTTTTTAGATGTTGTCTGCAAAAAGCCCACTGAACCGTTCTAGACAGTGACTTGTGCAATCGTCCAAGGTTGGATCTTCTTATCTTCCTCAAGCATCAACAGACCAAGGTGCATTTCTTGGACATGATTACAAAGACTAAATAAATTCTACAAACCTAAACCAGGGAAAAGGAAACAGAATCTGAGTCTGAAAGTGAATTTGGCAACGTATCAAACTTACCAAGCTTTCATAATTAGGCTCTGAAAAATCTGAAAGAGTAATGGATCATTAACATCGGTAGGGTGCTGGAAACAACTTTCAGGGGAGAAAAAACCAAACTAAACTTCAGCAAGAAGATAAAGATTGTTTTCAACACACAAGTATGGAAACTTCACTGTTAAGCCATATCTTCCTGCTTTCAAGCTACAGAAAAAAACCCCTTATTTTTTTAAGTTAAAAAAAAAGTAATAATATGAAATCTTTTCTTTTTTATAATCATAAAATTATAATCTATCTTGAACCATAAAAACATAATATAATCTGAAATTAAAGATTTTGCCTTCAAAAACTTTAAACACTTCAACATATGCAGACATTTTTTGCCATAAACCTCAATAAGATGATTCACAGGACCCAAAGAAAAATTCTAATTGGTCAAAATCTTTTGAGAATTTTCTTCATAAAGCCTTGGGTGAAGGATAAAGGGCAAGTGAATATTTCTCATATTATGTTTTTGGAAAAATGACTATGTATTTTTAATCTTTGTATGCCTCAAAGACACGTGACAAAGATAGACCCCTCAGAAACTGATGGTGACATTTTTGAGTTGTCTTCATCAATTTCACACGTCATTAGAAGCAGGACAAGAAACAACTCTGAAGAGAATGAGAAAGTAGTTCCTGTATGCACAGATGTAAACTCAGTTTTTACTCCATAACCTTACAGCACAGAATTAAGCAGGAAGATTCTAAAATCCAGTAATGAATTGACTGAGGACATCCTTTTCCAGGGTCATGTTAGCAGAGCTGATCCTATGTTAGGTAGTATAAGAGGCAGACTGACTCCCTGAAATTTTTACAACAGCTGTTTTCTCTCATCCCTACAGAATTTGATATATCCAGTATTTTGGCAGCTATTAATGCTGCTTTCTACATTCCCCAAAGACTAAACAGTTGAAGAGAGACAGAGTGGAACAAATCAAAATTTCCAACTACAANNGGTTTTATATATATATATATATATATATATATAGAGTAAGTACCCAAACATCTTAAATTATCTTTTTAAGGTCATGTTTATACATTGCATTCAGTATTCAAAAGCCATTGTAATGTCATAGATCATTTTTCAGCCACTGCTATCTGCCAGGCAGAAATCAGACAGCAATCACTGTGGCTACATCATTTCTAAACTGTTGAAAATACTGCTGTGAGACATTTTTCCATTCCGGATAACTACAATGCAGATGGAGTCTAAAGAGACTTCCTGCTTCATGCAGTTGTTAACGATATTATTCACAAAGCATATACATCAGGCAGATTTGGCTTGACAGTCCATGAGGTAGCAACCTCATCTCGTTTCTAAAGAGAAATGATGTTCCCTTATGACAGTCACGCTCTTCGAAATTTTGGGAGAAAAAAATTCTGCAAAAAGTGCCATTTGGCTTAAAAGATGTGATTAGGGAAAGGAATCCCTGACACGAAACAGTCAACTTATTTTCTTGCTGGAAATGGTCAAATTCATCGTTTGCAAACCATCCATTTGCCTTTAGAAAAACCCCTGGCTGCTTCATAATATTCACAAAAGCTTTCATTTTAAAAATATTGAAAGATGGGGTAAAATGTAAAACCATCTGGGAATTAACTTAAAAACAACAAAAACATATACATCCCAGAAAATTTAGCTGAAATTTCTTTCCGAACTTTGGACTGCAATTGATGTGCACAGCTTTGGCCTTTCAGTATTCAAGAAACAGCATCACAAACTTTATTTTGATGAAAAGCAGCTGCCTTTATTAATATGACTTTTGTGACAATTCAAGCAGCTAAGGATAAGCCAAAGGGGAATGCAGTGTGTTGGAATAAATTTTGATTTTAGATAAATCCATGGATTTGAGTGACTGGAGCATGGGCATAGGAGGCATGTAGATACAGTGACATAAGAAATCTTTCAGTTACTATTGCTAGAAAACATGTCTTAGGAACTTCATCTTGAATACTTTGTTTACCAGAAGAAGAGTTGAGTCATTTGAGCAGAGAGTGCCTTGAGTATCTGGATAGAAAACAAAATACTTTTGCCTCTTCTTCTCAAGTATAACTGGCACTGAAGCTATTTTTTCTCCCTAGATGTTTAATACATCAATCATGATCTGCTTCTGTGGAGGTGCTGCAATAAGATGAAGACAGAACTATCTGAAGTGACTGAAGTATTCTTGGGACCTGTTGCAAATTTAGTGTCAGCACTATGTTTGTTTACATTTGAAGCTTAAGTTCAGTTTAGACAAGAAAGAAAAAAAGAAAACCAAAACAAAACAAAATCTTCATAATGGCTTTCAGTTCCAGATCCAGTAGTGACATACATAGCTAAGCGCTGCAAAAGCATTTCAACATATGTTAGCTTCAGGGATAAGCATTGTTTGACTGGGGCATTCGTATCCTTAAGATGTTTATGTGTTTAAATGGAACTGCCCTGAAAAAGAATGCTGTCTGAAAAAAAACCAAACCACAACAACCCATCAGCGACCCCCTTCCACCTTCTTCACTTGTACAAAAAATGTGAAAAAGGAAAAAAAAAAAAAAGAAACTTCATGTGAGTCCTCTGTAAGGTGACTATATTTGGAAGACAGCAGGAACTGAATTTCTAAAAAAGTCCTTACAGCAAACTGTAAAGCCTTGCTTACCTATCCAGGTTTTTCTGAAGAGGACAGAATGAACTGTTTCCCAGCCACTAGCTCCCAAAACACAAAAAATCTTTTATCTCAAGGAGAGAAAATCGATAATAGTTACAGATCTTCACAACTCTCTGCTTGCCCATAACAGTACAGGAGGGATGTACACTGTACATTCTTCAGCTGGAAAGTTTTATCTCAAGAATGCTCCTGTGAGTCCAGCTTCCTGCTGTTTTCTGTACTCCAAAGTTGGAGTAGAGAAACTGGTACTTGCTTTCCACCTCTCAGTTTTTCTGAACTTCAGTCTTGGTGTGTCAATAACTTTGAGTTGGGGAGAATTACTCAGAGGTGTTAGTTGACACAAAGCTCAACATGACCCAGCAATGAGCACTTGCAGCCCAAAAAGCCAGTTGTGTCCTGGGCTGCATCCAAACCAGCATGGCCAGCAGGGCAAGGGAGGGGATTCTGTGCCTCTGCTCTGGTGAGACCCCACCTGGAATACTGCATCCAGCTCTGGGGACCTCAACATAAGAACAATGTGGAGCTGCTGGAGCAGGTCCAAAGGAGGGCCACGAAGCTGATCAGAGGACTGGAGCACCTCTCCTATGCAGTCAGGCTGAAAGAGTTGGAGCTGCTCAGCCTGGAGAAGAGAAGGGTCTGGGCAGACCTTAAAGCAGCCTTCCAGTACCTAAAGCTGAGGACACTAACAGGAGTTAAGGATGTGGGGTTTTTTTTTATTTAAAGCAGATTAAGGAGAAAACTACCAAACTCTGTAGTGGCACAGACACCCTACTTTCACACAACAAAATGTGGGCAATACCACAGCTATTAAAATCCAGTGTGAGAATCTGAGTTCAAGGTAAAAAATCAACATAGCTGAATTCAAGGGAGCAGATGGCTCTGGATTTTCATCCAATAGATGAAATACGACGCTGAATTGAAAAGAACAGTTTGAAATACTCAGTCCATCTGAAATTAGGTTTGAACATAAATATATCAGTAGGTGCATTCTTACATACAGACAGGGCAGAAAATCTGCAGCCAAAGCTATGCAGATGTTAATTAAAAATGAAATTATTATTGTAAGGGGGTGCTGCTCTGGGCAATACAAAAGATATCACATAACAGGGATATATTCCCTCAGCATATGATATACACAGTATATAAATACCAAACATTCTTTTTCACTCTGCCACATGTCTTGCCCAAGTGTAATACAAGTTATAGCTCTGACACACATCTGGAATGAATGATCAGCAGAGAATTCTGGAATACTGCTTTGATCAGACTTCAAATAATAAACAATTACACGAACCGAGTTCACAATGCCTTAATTGTAACCCTTTTAAGAGGGAACTCTTTTTTTGGTGCTTTTGCAATGTTTACTACATAGAAGCTCAATCCATGATGAGCAGTATAGATAAAAGCATGAAATTGGTAATATTATTCCTACCGCTGTGTAATTTAATTTCTGTTGTCATAAACATAAGTCTTTCATCTTTTTCCTATGGTTTAGAAAATACTTTTCAAAGTGGTAGATAAGGCTTGTGGAAATGAAAACAAGACTGTTTCCCTATTTGTGCTTTCCCCTTAAACTGGTCAAGATAGTTTCAATTTTTAATTGCTGCATTATAAACAGAGGGACCACTGCAATGTTTTTTAGAAAATTCCTGTTTACAGTTTACAGCTGTGCTAACAAATCTTTGAGCCATGCTAGTGGCTTGATTTGTGGTTTACTCTGTGACCTCAGCTTTCCTACTTCTTTTCTTCAGGGACAAGATTTTTCAGGAGTCTTCTCTGATTAACTTAACTTTTACGAGAGAGAACATTTGGCTGCAAGTGCCAGACTAATGTTTTAATGTAAAAAGCTTGTTAGTTCTCCGATGATAATACTTGCAAGTCAAAGTCACTCATTAGCCCTTAAAATTAACATCAACGTGATAAACATCAGTGTCGGCAGAACAGAAACTTTCTAGAAAGTTCTGATGTCTGCAATTTAAGTGGCAAAGACCATAGCTATAGTAGCGACCAGCATTAGCTTTTCTTGTAGTGATTTTAAAGCTATGCCAAGCCTATATTTTATGACTACTTTATGGCTGTCAGTAGAATTTTCACACATGCATAGTCACCACTGACTGGTATTTCACCTTGTTTACAAGGACATAAACAATTTTATTAGTTTGAAAATTCACAAGCTAAAGGAGACCTGTAAAACTTACTGTAAACCTATTCACAGATATCCTGTAGTCTTCTGAATGTGATCATCAGACATGCTGGTCTTAAGAGAAAACAGACAAAACTGCCTGTAAATAAGCAGCATGGTAGGTTTCCCAGCATGTACACAAGAGTGGGTTTTTTTGGACAAACACTTTAAAACAATGTTAACTTCATTGATGGGAACAATCCAGCAAGGATCAACAAGCAACTCAAGCCCATCTCCTGCTTATGGCAGAGTACAGTGTCTTCTGTGAAGTTTCTGACTTCAACAGTATGGAAAGCTATGGAAGTGCAGTGGAAGAGATAACATTTACTCCACCTGGTAAAATGAAGATTTTAGGGCCAGCTCTGTGAAGAATATCACAAGCTTTAGGTACTGATGCAAAAAGTGACAGAAAATATATTCTGGGACATATTAGACATTACTTGAATTGTCATTTGAGTGAAAATGTCTAAATGCTGTATTTTCATTGAAGATAGGAAATATGAGGCAGAAAAGTCAATTAAACAGCATGGCTAAAGGAGCTGACATAAAGCTAAAAGAATTCACATGACCTTTGGAACTTGTATCACTAGTGAATGATCTTCATGATGTACCTAGATCAAAAGAGACAAATGGACATAAGAGTTTTAAACAACATTATATGACAATGCTGGAAATTAAGATGTTTTAGAGGGAGGTCAGAGTATCCAATACCTGTAATCCAGTAACAAATGTTTAGTTACAGCTGTACTGAAAAGACTATGCTCTAGTTGAACCAAGGATCAGCTGAATCAGTCTCTTGAAATCCCCTATCTTTGCCATCTAACTGATGCTTCTCAAAATGATACATTTTGGAATAATCCCAGAAAAAAAATAAAGCAAACGTCCCCTAATGTTTATCTTCATTCTATCACCTCACCCAAAACCAGCTGTGCAACTTAAGTAGGAAATTGTGTCAGTACATGATCATGAAAAAACATCTAATTACATAGATCATTTCATTTTTTGAAGGTATATTGGGCATATTCACTGAGTAAAACACTTCTGTAAGCAAAAGGAATTTATAATAAAGGATATTTGAGGAAAAACTCAAGTGTTTCAAAGTTATTCATGCATCATGCAAGGTACATTTACAGAATTTCAAAAGCTGCACAAAAATTGTTTAAAAATGTATGGGAAGATCAAGACTGATTTGCATACTGACAGACTCATAAGACACTAACAAAAGAGCAGGGAGAGTACAAAACTTGAAAATCGGAAATTAATATGGGCAATGATATATCACAGAATGACAGAATATACTGAGCTGGAAGGGACCCACAAGGATCATTGAGTCCAACTCCTGGCCCCATACAGGACAACAGTCTGCACAACTGACTCTAAATAAAGCCACAAGTTTTGAAGCAATGGGTCACAAATGTGGGAAATAAAATCAGAATTTGCCATACTCGGAACAGGTGACTTACCCCAAATACAAATTCACAAATCTCTACCTCTGCTCTAAAGCACTACAGAATAAATAACATATAAAGATTGGAATTCAGGCACACTTAGTATCCTTCACATTATTTGGAGATTCTCTCAAGCTTTTTAAAGTGACTGAAGTTAACATACTGCATTATTATGGATACTCACTTTACAGAGACAATAGGTCTCACACAGGTAAGACAGGCTGACACTGTGCTTTAAGATGTGGAAGGACCCAGAAAGCCTGAAGTGAGATTACCTTAGTGGAAGCAACAGTCCAGAATAAGGATAGTTCTCAACACTTTCTCTCAAAAAGTTTTACAGCACCATTAAAGCTGAAAAGCTTCCTTTTTGGTATACCTAAATATGCTAAACTAGGCATGGTCAGAACATGCATCCATCACTCAAATAAAGCTCATTATGCAGCATCTGAAACTCTTTGAGGGGCTGTGGGCATTTCTAAGCATTGAATATTTGTCATTCATATGCTCCTTTAAAATAGATAGAAGTTTTAGGAAAATGGACTTTGGCCAATGGATTCACAAATACACCTAGAAATGGAGGAACCATAATTAGTCTGAATTTGTCGTGACAAAGGTTAATAGCACAACCCTAAGGCACCATCCCAACTACAATTTTTATTGATCTCGAAGATCCTAACACAGCTATTAAGAAATAAGAAGAGTCTATACACATAACTTAAGCAACATTTAAGATCAGATAATCAAATAGATGATGCAAACAAATTAAATATTCTGAAAAAAGAAAATGGATATTTACCCCAAAAAAAGACTCAGCTAAACAGTGCCTGCTAGATACACAGAATTAATTTTTTTTTTTCTTATTCCTTTTTCAGGGTAAAATCAGCAGTGGATTAGTGCAACACTGACAAAAGAACTAAACAGACTAATTCAGGGACATTACAGGAATCCATGCAATAGCTAAAGACATGATACAAAGTCAGAGAGACTATGAGTGGACACTGAAGAAAACAAGTGACAGAAAGCAGAAAGATGGACCAGATAACATTGGGGATGTAGTAAAAGAAGTGGAATGCATTAACTACATGTTCCTTCTATGAAAAAACAAGCTGGAAGAAAAGCTGCAGTTATAGTCTAGTACGAGGCTTCTTTATGGCACAGAGGTGCTGTCGAAGATACTTTCTGCAGTTTTTTAGGATAAAGAATCTTTGGCTGTCATACTGAGACAAAAGACTGTCCCAGAATAAAGCTGGGAAATGTTCATGAGAACATAAAGTACTGGAACAAGTAGATTCAGTAACGGAACTGTAATGCTACACACAAGCCAGTATCACCCAAACAATGAAGACCAAAAACGGCTTAGCAACTGGACTTTTACAAGATTACAACAGTAGATTTAACAGGAGACAGACAGTTGTAAAATAAGAACGAAATTGATTTTCAGCTGATAAGAAATTACTTAGCATTTCATATGCCTCAAAAAAATGTCAACAAACATATAAACAATATGGGTCCAAATAAAACAGAATGATGTCGATTCCAGATGGTATTTAATTTTCCTGGAAAATGCTTCCCAAGCTATGCTGAGCATTACTTCAGTTAAAAATTGCTCATAAAGTCATATTCCTATTTCAGCTCATATAGAAGAAGATTAGGAGGTCATCCTAGTCCTTTTCCTTCTTCAAATACATGACTAACTCTGCCTACGATTTTCCTATACATAACTGCCTGTTTATCTTAAATCAGCATGTGATCTAAAATCCTTCTTGTTCTGGACTAATTTTCTACACTGTTCGAGCCTCATTGAAAAAGTATGACCAACTCTTACAGAACTTTAGAGGCTCTGAAAACTAAGTAACTGTAAGATCCTTTGGCATCGGTGGCATCTTCAGTTCCAGAGCTAAAGGCATAAAATCCAATTAGGCTTGGACAGAATAGACTCTAGGGACTACACAGGACCTTAAATGAGAGCCACTACTTTTAACTACTGCTGAATCCAGATTTTCTAATACTAGAATTCTGAAAAAAATCATATGGTTGGAATATTTTGTTCCATGTTTAGAAAGGCCTTACTCACTACATACTTCTGTCACCTTTTTTTGGTGTCAATAGTTTGCACAATGCATACACTATTGCTGCTTGAAGGGCTTTACAGTATTACCAGGGAAATCAGTTTAGACCTAAGCAATAGTTAACTGTATCAGTAAAAGACACCAATAACAGAAAAAACATGCAGGGGTTTTTTTTTTTTTCTGGATTCCCAAGACTAGCAAATATGAGTTTTAAGTTCTTGTGAATTTCAGGTTCAAAGTTATTCTACCATTTGCTTCACTTCACTGAGATTAATTTCAAAATTCCCATTCATTCCTTTCTCCATAGCCCCTCCTCTCTGAACAGTGCCAGTACACCATGAAATTTTGAAGGCAATGCTTATTCACTAAAATAAGCCATCTGCCTGGACAATTAACAAAGCATTAGGTGCTGGTTTAAACAGCTTAACTCCAAGCAGACTGTATTGTCCAGCGGCCATAATCCAAACAAAAAGTTGAACAGCAAGAATCAACAAACACTTGTCAGTAAATCCTAAATGCTACATTTCAGATTGTTCAATTTTTTTTCCTCCTACTTACTATAAAATTCCTGTCTTTTGAAATTCTTTTGACATGTTGCATTGTCGCTGTACTTTCTTCCAGATACTACTAGTAGTGGCCATTGGAATGCTATCAAGCCTATCTGTACATGTAGAAAAGACTTCATAGCTGAACATTCCTGGTGTTTCACACTGATTTGTAAACTGAGGCAATTTGATGTAGATGCAGAATATATGAAGTGATAAAGTGTAATTTTTAAAGTCATTGTTTTCTAAATGTAATCACAGTTTAAAATTAAACAAGGTTTGACATAGAAAACACATGTAGAAAAAAATTGTCTAGGGACCGCAAAAAGCAAGATCTATGAGAGGATCAAATAAAATTTAATTAATTATAAGCTTTGGCTGGGAACAAATATAGAAAAACGCTCATGACAGATAGAAGGACAAAGAGAAGGACAGTCCTAAAAGCAAAACTCTCAGGGAGAACTAGACGGGTCACACATATGCAAGTGCTTAGAAATTTAGTATTCAACATATGGACAGAGACTGAAAGATAAAGGTCACATCTGAACTTTGAGTATGGATATGGAGTCAATGAAGTCTACAGAGGACTGGGAAGATGACTCTGGAAGACAGTAAGGAAAAGGGCAACTGATGCCCTTTCATTAGAACTTCAATAGAAGATTTTTTAAGTCTGCTCTTCCAAAGGAGCAAAAATAACAGCATTGGAGAGACTGCTGCCATTTGTTGTTGAAGAGCTGGAAAAACAACCTAAAGCTGCTTAACACTTTAGAGCAATAAAGGGCAAGAAAAAAAGACAAAATTAACTATGCCGACTAGTATGTATTATATAGAACTTCAGGGCATGCTGCATAGCATGCTGTTTCATTTCAGTTATGAGCAACAAAATGTTTCGTTATCCCTGTCAGATAACGATCAGGTAGAAGAATTGAATCAAATGCGTTCCCTTAACAGTGCAATCTAAGATGATCAGAAACCCGGTGGAAGCAAGATGTCGTGAACAAGAGACAAGGCCCTTCTGGAAAGCCTCTCTGTAACAAGGTTTATGATGGCATCTAGCTCCATGCACATCCATTTCACAGATGGTGCAGAGGTATCCTTGAGCAGATGAACTGTTCTGCAAGGTGGCTGAGAAGAATTCCAAGTTGGAGCTAAAAACTAAGTTGAATAATTAAGTTCAGGGAAAATAAGTCAGGGTACTTATCAACTATATCAATACTCATCAACTCCACTTATCAAATGACACTAACAGCAAAAAACTTGTCCTTAAATATTCTGGACCCTGTAGGGTCCAATTTCTTTTCCAGAAACAAGAGAAATTAAAGAAAGCAAGAAAGAGAAAGAACAGCACCATTTTGAGGCTGCTAGCTGAATGACACCCAGTGGGCTGAAATCACCTCGAATGAATGAAAGTTTGCAGTGAGGCCCTTTCTGCTCACCACGAGCACTGTAATTCCTGCAGCTGTAATCACTGGGTGTGGGGTGGGTGGGGCTTTTAATCCTGAGAGAGGTCTCTGTTAAGACAGAGAGACTCCAGCCCCAAGTAGTCATACGGATACAGGTGCAGAGAGTAGTACCTTACTTCTAATAACCAACTCCATCATTACACTTGTGAGATGAAGGTTGGGTTTAGGATTACAGATTAATGAGTGCCCTACTATAGCTGACATAATAATCTAATTTTTCCAGTTACACTACATTCCTAATTTGTCAGATCATATGACTCTTTTCTTACCTCAGCATAGGCTCAGAATTTCTGAATATAGAAGACACTAACTTTTACTTTACAGATGATCATTAGATAGTCCCTTATTTCCAGTGTACTAAAAAGTCAACATTTTGTGTTTCTATAAAAAGTATTTGATCACATAATAAGTCTGCACTTACCAAATGATTATACAGAAATGTTCCAACAAAATAAATCCTTAAAATAATGCTGGTAAATATGTCTTCAGAATAGGTATTAGCTTAAATGAAACATACTTAAATGAAACATGGAGCTTCCTCGCAGTGCTACTACTGAAAATTTCATTTACTTCATTGGAATATCTGTATAAGAGAGTAGACCAAAAAACAACACAAGCAAGTTCATGATTTGGAGATTTATTTGCAAGACAAGCAATTTTCTTGGTTTTGAGTGAAGTAAGCAAACATTCTGTCCAGTCATCACAAAGAATGGTCAGCAATTCAAAAGACAGAAACAGGCAAAATCTCAGTGAAATCTGAATTTGAGCAAGAAAGTTTTCTGAGTAAATATGGGGACAGGAGATAATATGAATATCTAAATATAAGCAAAAGACCTTTGAAATCAATTCACTGCTTTGGAGATAATTATGTCTGCACTAGAGAGATGTGCTCAGGCAGCTTTACCCCAGGAAGCATTCTGGCAGCAAAGCCCTGCCACTGCAAAAGCTTGAGAAAAGTAAAAACACCCACTAGAAAAGCTTGCAACGAAAAGATGCATCACTCTTGTGACAGATGGGATACCCCAGCACAAAACAAGCACCAATAACAAGCAGATTGCAAATTCTACACCCACTTGGTTACTTAAACTTATCTTGTACACTTAATTTTTTTCCATTCATACTTCTGCATGTCCACGTTTGTCAGACTCAGACACATCTTTAGGTCACGTTGCAGGTAACAATAGTTGCAAGTGGTATTAGCAAGGTACAAGCGCAAGCTTTGCACAACTGTACAATCTCCCCTAGATTGTCACAAATTTTGCATTACAAATTCTTACCAGGAATAATTACAAAAGCAGTACTTTGTTCAAAATGCTAGTATTCATAATGCCCCTAAGAATAGTGCAGCATCTCAGAATTCTATTTTTACAGAGTGTATAAATACCAGTTTTGACAGAATGTGTAAAGAAGCCCATGAGGGAGAAACCTGAGTCAATAACAACTCTGAAACAAGAGCCTTTCAGAAAAAACCTGACATCTACACTCGATGGAAAAATGTAGGGAAACAAACCAAAGGAAAACAAAACAAAAAATTCAGCAGCAAACAACTTAGCAGGAATAGTGCAAAGTTGTTCTTCTATACAGGAGTGGTCATCTTCATGCCATCCTCAGCATAATACCCAATGGGTATGGATCATCCAAAGAAAAAGTGCAAATGTATGATGAACAGAAGCATGACGAATTCATAGGAACGTGCAGAAATAATTGAACAAAAGTGGGCATGTTAAGCAAATACAAAATATTTTTGGAGATTGCCTACAAACGAGACAAGTACTATGCCGCAAAAATGATGAAAACCAAGGCAGTTTCCCACCAACCAACCAAATGTTCATAGTTGACAATATCATCAGGCACTGCAGCAGTGGGATGCACCGGATGGGCAAGAGAAAAAGGAATCAGAAGAGCTGCAAAAAACAGTGGAATGTACACAAATTTGTAAGTGAAGACACAAAAGAAATGCCCAATTATTTGCCATAAAAAATTGTTCAGAAACCTTTGTTGCAAGAGCAAGAAAATCTGACTGCATTTTGAGCTCTACATTAGATATTTAATATATGCTAAGACACAAATTGCTGTCTTCTCCATACTTACCAATATACAGAGGAGATGAAAAGCTCTTTTTACTGAGCTTGATGAGGATTACTTTGTTAACTCTGTAGTCCTGAAAGTTTGCATCCAGAATAGTTAGAATGAGCTTGGCCAATGAAGATTATGTGCACGTGACACTCACCAATACAAAAATTCCTGTGGAAGCTGTCTCAATAAGCACAAATTACAAGAACATTGAAATTCTTCTAATTTATCCTAAGAACTAAAGCCAGCACCTGTGTCTAAGTGGAGGAAAGGTAAGGAAAGATTATCGTCCTCCCTACCCTCTGGAATGCTGAATATTCTTCTCCTGTGTATGAGAGATTGTAATTTCTGGAGTGTGTATATTCACAAGCAATACACAAGAGTATGAGTTACAATGTGCCAGCAAATGCTGCATTAGGGAAAAAAAAAAACAAAGGTTAAATGAAAAGGTCCTTTCTGTAAAAAACATCAAATTAGAGGAAATGTTTCTAGATGTATCTATATCTGTAAATTCATGAACCCAAACTACACAAAATGAAGCAACCTTTGGTTTGAATAACTTCTGCAACATGGTAAAAACCGGTAGGATTTACATATGCTTTAATATAAATGTGGTTCTGTACATACCCAAGACAAGACACAGCCAATGCTATGAAAATCCTTAGTGACGGGTGTTGGAATGTGTTACCTCATCAGGAACTGAGAATAAGATGAGTTTACAAGCACTGCAAGGATTCTCAACAGTACAGTTCTTCAGACAAGGGGAAAAAAAAAACAAAAACCAAAGGAGAACTGAAAAATTAGTGGTCACAGCCAGCCAGACTGAGAAATTTCCAAAGGAACATCATCCATACATATGATGATATAACTCACAACAGAACCACCCATCTGTAGAGTGAGGCAGCAAAACCCCAATTTACTCTGATTAATGAACATAATAAAGAACAATGAGTTCCTAGAAAGTAGAAGAGGACAAATATATCAAGAATATACTCATGTGATCTGACCAGACAACTCTAGTACAAGCTAACTGTCCTTGACCCAAGTAACAAGTCCCATTTGTAACCCTACAAAGGACAGCATTGCAGTAGCAATCATTGGTGGTCTCGTGTTTTCTTTATTCCCAAGTGTATTCTTGAAGCATCAATTTTCAGACTTAATAGCCTGCATACCTACTACACATGAAATGGTAAGTGGCTTCCTACAATGCACCCACCCCAGGATAGATAGGTCAGGGACTTATGGCCCTTACCTGTATTCAGCTTTATTACAAGACTATCAGTGATCCAACAAAAATCCTATTCCAACTCCAGAGTTACGGAAGATTTCTCTGCTTACCACACTTTGGGTTTAAGGCTGGGAGCAGTACAGCAGCCTTCTTAGTCCCTGGCAAGTATTGCAGACATAAAAACTGAAGCGAGACAGGCACTGACCTTGGTAAGAAATTTGCTATTGATTTCAGTAAAACCAGGATTTCACTTTCAGGGAAGTCATTTCCAGAGATCAGGCATACTCCTGGAGGTGGTGCTCTCTTGCAGGGGGGAAAGGTTATTTTGTAAAAAGACTAACAGAATTTGATATCAACCTTTCTTTGACTATCAAAACAACAGCCTAGAGGTGATACTTTTATTCTCACTACAGGAATAGAGAGGTGCCAAGTAATGCTATGTAATATTGGTACAACAGCAAAAGCATATAAACTGACAGAAAATACGTTTAGGCAATGAGAATCATAGAATGGGTTGGGTTGGAAGGGACCTTAAAGACCATCTAATTCCAACCCCCTGCTATAGGCAGGGACATCTTCCACTACACCAGTTTGCTCAAAGCATCATCCAACTTGGCCTTGAACACCAGAAGGAATGCAACATCCACAACCTCACTGAGCCACCTTCCATTGTCTCAACACTCTTCTTCAGTTGGAGTAATGAAATAAGTGATTCCAAAAGGATTTCTATGAACACCTACAACACCTGAAAGCTGTACTTGATGATTGAAAAACGTCCCGTTCAATCCTGTGTTCTAAGTAAGAACTAATTCAGTAACAGAGATTCAGGGAAGGTTCAGAGATGCAATATAGAATAATGTGAATGTGGGGAAGAACCTGGTTTTAAAAAGTAGATTAAAATTATGTGAACCTGCCTGCTAGTTGTGGCACATTCCAGTACTCAAATTACAGAAGGCAGACCTCCGCATTACACAGTCAGAGATAATCTGGAGACATCTTTAATGTAAATAATTACTATAATTAAGACAGAGCATATTAATGTAAAAGACACAAACTTTTTTTATTTAGAGACCATTAATTCTTCATCCAAAATGAAACAAAAATGCAACTGAAGTAAATGATTCATTTGCATTTATGCAAACTTTGATTCTTCATAATATGCAACTCCCATAGTTTCAAAGTATTCCTAACAAAAATGTCACACCCTAACTGTATTGGGCTCTTTTACCTGTGCAAAAGAAAATACTTTTTTCCCCCAAATACAGACAGGGAGAAGAATGTGTCCTTAAAAATCAAGTTAGACTAAGGAGGAGCAAACTGTTCATCAGTCATTCTGGAAAACAGAAACATAAAAGGAAACCTGTACTCACTACTGGGGAGAAAGAATATTCATGATTTTTTCCCAGAATGCGAAGATCTGGTGAAACCTCTGCATGGTGTGACTGGATGCCAAATTTCAAAGCTGATCCCTGTCCTCATGCCCATTCACCACTTTGGTTCACCTCTACAGAGCTGGCCACTTTGTCTGGCTGAATAACAAAGTTCTGGCAGCTGCACCACAACCCCAATAGGCTTATACTTGGTGCAGCTGAAACAGCTGACTAAAAAAGAAGTCACATTACTGATTGACCTCAATACCAAGCATGGAGCTGACCTCTTGTCAGCACAGGGGCAAACTACCTCTGCTTGGTAACCTCTCCCTGAAGACAAATTAGTTTTGCTAACCTTACATCTGCAGAAAAAAACCAACCCCAAACAAACAACCCACCCACCTCAAGGTGATATGATATAAATAGACCTTATATTTCAGCATCAGATGTAGAATATCATGTACACATCATTCTGAATGGGGTTTCTGTAGGCCTAAATGAAAAAAGTACGTAGCCAGTCAAACTTACACAATAAAGGTAGCTGAACAGTCAGTTTAAAGGTGTAAACTGGAAAATATAAATAATGTGAAACTATCCATAAACCCTTCCAGCTGCTTAGTATGTATTTGACTAGAGAATTTCAGTGCTTGGTCACACATGTAAGTGTTTAAAATCGGCTGCTTCTATTTTATCTCATTTTAGAGAACAGGGGTTCTTAGGATAGGGTAGAGAGTCCAAATGAAACACTGAAGGACTTTTCTGGAACTCTAGCAATGGAAAAGATGAGTCCTCCACCATCAAGAAAACCCAACCCACCACCCTGCCCAAAACCCAAACAACCAAATTCAAGTCCCCAACTCAAGCATAGGGTTCTCTGATATAATCAAGAACTGAATTTTTATGAAGATCAGTAGTCTAATACCTATTCTTCAAAAAGCATATATAACTATAGGACCTGGTACTGTATTGGGAAATTTATAAAATGAAAAGAATGAGCTGAAAATCTTTTACTTCTGGTGTTAGGTGTTCCTTCAAGGAAGGGGTATAACTTTGCCTCCTCATTAAAAAAAACAAACAACTACAGAACATGGAACTTTTTACACATACTGGTCAGTTATTACCACAAAGCTACTTAGAAGCTGCAGAAGTCACTATCTAAACACTGTAAATAGCTTTGCTGATTACTTTCAGTTGCTGCTCTACTTGAAAAAAAAAATTAAGAAGCTTGCAGCATACTTCTCATCTGAATTTAAGGGCACTGGTGAAGTTCATTTGCATATTTTATCCATTCTTAAAAAATAAGTAAGAAGTTAATCAGATCTTTATTCTGTCATTTAAGGTAGAAACCTTGATTATCCCACCTGTCCACCTGTGACTTCAGGAGGGCTAGATTTCAAAAGAACACTTGTTTAGTAGTAGCATTTGTATTATAGCCCCAAGTATTACTTAACTACACACATTAAATACATGTTTATTTGTTCATTCAATGAGCAAACATTGCTTGCTCTGTTAACAATTTGTATTCTGTTATCCTGAGGAATTCTTAGCAAGACATGTCCTCCTAAAACAGAAGTCTGTAATTGTTTCTCAGGAGTGGAAATGTGGCGTTTAAGGCAGCACACAGATGCGACTAGAACCAACGGGGACAAGTTCTTCTTGACGTTGCAAAAGTAAACTGTGCTGCACAGCATTGAATTGACACTGCAAAGTTTTTACTGCCCTAGGAAAGCAAGCCTCACCAGAGAAACAGAATGGACATTGTCACCCCAGCACTGGATACCTACTCTTGGTAGCATTTTCTGTCACTAACCTAGACTTGCTGATGATGTCTGAATGCTGGAAAGACATGTTATGAAAGAAAAGTGGATAGTGTAAAAAGAAATAGGAAAGAGATAAGAGTAGAAGCAAATCAGAAATTGCTAACGAAAAAATTAAAGATGCAAGAACTTTATGAGAAAAGGCAAAACCCCTCAAAAATAACCTAAATGAGACAGCAAATAGTAGAGCATATAAGTACCACTGCCCACTGGCAGCTAACTAGAAAAAGCAATGTCTCTAAAAACTTCAAAGTGCAGAATCTTGCAAAAAGAATAAACAGCTGATCTTGACAGACACATTAGTAAGAATAAATTAATTAATAATTTGAAATACTCACCTCTACCTTTGGTCACTAACAGCACAGCACCATTTAAGCAAGTCTTTGAAACAAACCTCTGATTCAGTAAAGTATTCAATCAAAACCAGTCTGAGGAACAACTTTATTGAAACTGCATTTTTTATGCTCAGTTCTGTTCAACAATTGGCAAAGTTCAGCATCTCCTCTAGACATTTTCCCTTCCCCCAAACAGCTTACCATTTTTAATACTGGAAGTTATTAATTTCTGAAATAACGTTCATTGTCATCAACATCTCAGTTTTTATCAGAACCCTGAATTTGTGCTATAACTTGATCTTCTAAGTTCTCTTCCTTGAGTCTTTGTCGGGCTACCGTGTCTTCAAAATGAAGTCCAAGGATCACCTGTGACAAAAAGAATGATTTCATTAGTCTCAATTCACAACAGGAGTTTCATTTATTAGACAAAACAATCTTTACTAGAGCATTTAACATTAAAATTTTAAAACTAAAAAAACAAAACGTCATCAAGAACAATATTTTTCTGAAAAGGCTGATGATATCTCCAATCTGATTATCAAAACATAGCTCCATCCTTATTTTTAAAATTTTTATTCTAGAAAATGCATTAAGAGAGGAGCACTCTTCAACTGGATTCTTACACTGCTCAAATCAAAACCCAGGGCCAGCTTGAAAAGCCTCCAAAATTAAATTCTTACTGATAGATTCCCATCCCTAATTCTGCAACGGTTGTACTATTTAGCAAAGAATGAAAAAAAAAAGTCTGAAGTAGCTGTGTTCCTTAGTTCTTTCAAAAGTGACTTCACTGATCTCAGAGATTTTAGAGAGATTACCCTTGAGTTCATTATATTCTTTTGAGCACTCACGGAGCTGTCTTCACAGAACTCTTGGGATCTAAAGCAGGTGGGGCAGATTGAGCATACAAACATAGGGGTTTTTTCCTGTTTTCATTGCCATCTCCTTCAGAAAAGTAGTTACCACACATAGGTAAGTTTAAGCATGTGTGCAGTCCTAGTGAAGTTAACTGTATCTTGCTGCTCAGGGCCCTGGGGCCTCAGCAATGTCAAACTTCTTCTCTGGCTTCTTCACTAGTAACAAAACAAAGTTTTAGCAACAAAACATTTGGGCCAAGGACATGGCAAACTAGAAAAAAAGTACAAAAACCCAAATACACCTAACGCAGAATAGAGATCGGTGAGAAGAGGGTGAATGCAGCTTTCTGCCCTGATTTGGTAGGTGCTAGTTACCAGCTTGGCACCACTCCCTGGATTATCCCAACCCATGTCAGGTGTTAGCAGACAGGACAGGCACACAGGAGTGAGGGTGAGACTGCTGGGCCTCCCTTCTTGCCTGCTGGAGGCTTCCCCTCCCACATGGGACTCTGTTGGAGGGGTAGTCAGGGAACCTTTGGACCTCAGCACACAAAGCACCCAGAAAAAAAGCAACCCACCAGGCCAAGAGAACAGTTTCAAAAGGAAGAGAAAGAAGAGCAAGAAGCGTAACACCACTCAAGAAAACTTTCTTCATTGACCTTAAGAATGGTCCAGTCCTGCAATCACTGAGTACCCAAATCCACCTGTCACCAAAAGAACAGGTGTGTGCTGACATTTTAATGTCGCTACCAGAAAACTACTCTCCATAGTCAAAGACTTAGAACTGCTCCGTCACCTTGTTCTTGATGCATTGTTTTTCTTGGTGTGGGTAACAACAAAGGCATAAGGATACCACCAATCACCAAATTTGTGTGCAGTATTACATAAATCACTTAAACGATCTCCTCGGTGTTCTGAGATGCTCTGATCAGATGTTGACAGTTTCAAGTAAAAATTCCACTTGTTGCTAAAAGTACCAACAGTTTTTAAACACACCTTCCCTAAGGCTAGTTATTGCATCTTCCCAGGGTGGATCTATTGAATGACCTTATTTCTGATCTATGAATATCAGTAATGGCAAATGAGACAAGGATTTACACAAAACTTCTTTTAAAAGTGATCTATTCTCCTTCCTTGTAAAAATTAGTTATTAAAGAAGGCACATCAGTTTAAAGTTCAAGCTGCATGAATATGCTATCAAGATATGGTCATTAAAATCCTTATGCCTTGAATGTTTCCCTTGAACTTTGTTTCAAAGTTAAAAGATTACAGATATCATAAACCAAATTCAGTCTTTGTGTAGGTCAGCTTTAAATCGCAGCTGTTCCCATGAGGACTGAATTGGTGTCAGGCACCTCTTGGATTACAAAGCCACCATAAAAGAAATAACAGACCAGAACTATGAAACTTATTACAAGTCAAGTACATTAAATAAAAGAGGATCCTACCAGTTGCATCATCAGCTTCTGTGTCTAGAAGAGCATCTATTGAAGCCATGCTTGTGCCTATGAAGGAGTCTGTAGTATCAGACACTCCTCGCTTGCTGAGACAAACTTCTTTGAGTTACTGACTTCTCTGCTTTGATCAGTGTCTTTTACTAACCTTCTGACTGTCAGGAAGGTTACACCACTTGTTGAGAAGGTTTTTCTAGGCTTTCCTACTATTCCCCAATGCACTTTTTAAATCATAAGTCCACAGGTTCAATTTGTAGTATCTTCCAATAAATATGTATATAACAGAGAGTAGGACAGAGATGCAAGATGTTTTCCCCCACCAAATCCACCTTTTTGTGAAAGGGTTAAACACTCCTTATTTCTGTTAGTCCTCTCTTGCAAAGAGGGAAGAAAATCTTCAGTGAGATACATTTTCTTCAGGAGGCATCTTCTGTTCCTCCCTGACCTTTTTCCAGTGGAATTTTCATCCTGTGTCCTTTTTCCTCAATAAATGTGCCAGCAAGACTTAATTAAATGTAAGTTGTTGCAAAAGCAGAAGTTTCTCTTATTAGATTTCTGTAAGAAGTCATAACTGCCTTTGGCATTACCATGTTGCGAATTAGTTGTATGTATAAATCAGATTATTATCAATGTGATCTCTTCCTGAATAATCTGGATTAGGATAAACAAAACTCAGGAGACTTTAGTCTTCAAACTTACAAATATTAGGCCAGGGTCTTCTAAATACTTATGCCCTGTTATAAACTTATTTGCCTGAGTAACTCCTTCCTAACTGAAGGCCCAATTTAATAGTGGTGCTCACATAAATAAAGTTATGCCCAGGCTTAGGTTTTTGCAGGATTGGTCAAGAACACTTAGAAGACCTTTTTAAAACTTGTGTTATTCCAAAGATTCCTTTAATCCATTTACTAAACTCCCCTATATTTTAAAGAAAAAACCCCCAAACTTAGGAATTTTAAAAGCTTGCTCCTATTTTTTCCTAAATCGACACTATAAAACCATTTACCATCTTGTACCAAGGATCTACTTGTTTTAATTAATCCTTAATTTCAGAGGGTCAATCAACATCTAGTTCATGTTCCAGTCTCAAAGAATTTATGTTCAGAAGAATGCTCTATTCTCCTAGCTGTTGCCAGTTTATTGCAGTTGTTAACAGTCACTATGACAGAAAAGGCAAGAACAAGAAATGAAGTAAGAGTGAGCAAGTGAGCACGTGTTGAGATTCAGGAGGGATTACACGATATCTACAGCAGAGTATGCACACACACACAGAGCCCAAGGATTCAGTTATGTCTCCAGAAAACAGACACCACGTTTATTTCGGACTTCACCAGACTTGTCCGTATTGCAAATTCCCCACAGAAGTGCTAAGGTATAGATTCGCTAATTATAAGGAGGAGGAGAATATCACCCATTCCCCTAGAGTCACTCCAGTTATATGCTTGTCTTAACCCTTTCTCCCTCCATCTAAAAATCTTCCAGGGAACAAGGGTAGTCAAGTGCTGACGTGGACTTCTGGAGTTGGAGTCTCCTCTCAATGATGTGCTACTGCACGTGTTACCCTGCCAGCTCCAGTGAATGAAATTTCTGCCAATGAAAGCAGGAAGATAACACAGCTTTTAGAATTTACATCAGTGACAATCATAGGGAGGAAAAAATTAAAATCTGTTACTCTTCATTTCGATCTTGTGTGTGGCATTCCACTATGTCTGAAAAAAAAAACTGAAACAGCCAATCCACTTGAATTACCTGAATTAACCTTAGAAAGATAAGCATGCCACTGTTTGCCAGAGTCCAATACTAGCTACCTTTCTTAGGCTAGCTCAGCGCAAAGCCCAGGCTCAACTCCGCCTCAGATGAATTTTAAACCACTAACTAATGAACTTAGTGCAGTAATAACGAGGACTCCGTCAGCCCAGTTGTGGGGGGGAAAAAAAAAAAAAAGGCAGCTTCTCAGTTGTCATGGAGTGAAATTCTGCTTTCATTACCAGTACAGCTCTCTTCACATGCTCCTGTATTTTTTTCAATGAAAGATGCATAGGGTTTGGAGTGCACAGATTCGGTACACGTGCACAGCAGCTGGTCTGACATGATAAAGCAGAATGAATCTGAAGAAGTTCCTGCCTGTCTGACCAATAATCCATGAACTAAGAGGGATTTACTCAATAGACCAGCACAGATTCTATCCTGTCAAAATTAGAGATTTTTTTTTTTAAGTGCCTAAAGCTGTTTTCTGTTAGATATTTTCCATTCCCCAAAGACCTAGACAGCAAGTAGGAGGCGAACAAAGGTGGGGGGGAATTGTCTGAATCCTGCAATGCTTATAACTTCGTATTCGCTTGATTTGAAGCTCCAACCATAGAATTTGTTACTGGAGACATTTCTGTAACTCAAAGAAAATCAATCAGAAGAATAGCATCCAGCATGCAGACACACACTGTATGCCAACGCAGCATCCCCGGTACCGTGTCTAAATTTCATTCTTAAATACGACTTACTTGCCATTCTCTTCTGCTAGGTGGGAACTGCCGAGAGCTAAAAATAACACCAGGATTCGGTGGCGGGAGCTAAAAATACCCTTTCCCGCTCGATTACCGACTCGGCAGGAAAGACGGAGCTCTTGGCATCTGTCACAGTCTATAACCGCCAGCTGGGGATGGAGGCAAAGAGCCCAACCCCGGAGTTGCGCGCTCGGGGAAAGTTTTACGGGAAGACGAAGAGGCCACGGCGCTGCATCTCGGGGCCACGGGACCCCCACCCCCCCCAGCCCGGGCGGCGCCCCCGGGCCTCCCCGCCGCCCCTTACCCGCGTTTCGCAGCTTCTTGTTGCGGTAGACGGAGAGGATGACCAAGAGGTTGCCCAGCAGGTCCACCACGATGGTGAAGATGAGGATGGCGGCCAAAGTGGAGGTCACCCAGGGCTGGCGGCGAGGGGCGCCCTCGGGCGGCGGGTCCCGCGGGAGGACGGAGCTGTTCAGCTCGCTCTCGTTCACTCTCATC
>VZTA01011713.1:127485-151977 GCA_013398855.1 Mohoua ochrocephala
GACAGGCAGGGCGGCGGCGGCAGCGGCGGCGCCCCCGCCCCGGCAGGCGCCGCAGTCCCAGCCTGCACGACTGAGTGCCAGGGAAACCCCGAGCTTCCCATTCACCCACGGTTTTCTTACACCACCGCGGGCAGCGGAGCGAGGAGCACCGCCGCTCAGCCTCCCGCTAGTGAATGAGACCGCTTTTGTTTCGTGGGGGAAGCGCTGATTTATTTCATCACTTACTGACTTATTAAATGCTCAATATTCCGGCAGCGTGTTTTCCCGCCGCCCCGGTAAAGAGCAGACCCGGGGAGATGTGTCGGCACTACAGAGCATTCCTTCCAACGGCTTCCCGAGGAGAGCAAAGCCCATCCATCCCTGGAGATGGAGAGCAGCAGCCCGCACTACCGAGGAGGTTGCAGGAGGAACCCCTCAGCGCGGCGCCGCAGCTCCTGGGCAGAGGGTGGTGGTGAGCACGCCCTGACATCCACATCCACCCAACCGCCAGCCCCCGCCCTCCATCCCCCCCTTGCAGCTCAGTGCATGTGTCCGTGTAGGTGCATAACAAGTAGGTTATCAAGCTGTGGGAGAAGATTAAAAATAGGAGGAGCCAGTATCAGGGGGATATCAGATCAAGGGCAGCCACACGTGGATACAGGCAGAACTGCCTGGTCCTCAGTAGACCTCCACGGGTGTTTCACTGGACAGGGAGGGGCTGGCTGCCAGAGAGAACTGTGAAGTTTCACAAGGTCAGGTATTTTTAACCAGAAGGCAGAGTGATGATGAGGATCAGCCCAGGCTTTTGCTTCAAAGAAAGGGAATCTGGTCCATGCAGGACCTGCTGTTATTTGTCTCATTCCTGGGATGTTCAGTGCCGTATTTGCAATTTAGACCCACAGGGGAATGGAGACATCACTCCATCCATCCCATTTTAGTCTAGTGACAAGAGTATACCCTGGGCCACGGCTGCTTGTGCTGGTGAGAGCGATGCTTAGGGAAGGGAACACTTCCTGAAAAGGGGGCTGAAGATGTCCTACCAGAAAACCCTATAGGAGAGCTAAGGGTCACCCAAGCACCAGCAAGGGCCGTGATACATTGAGAAGCCTTGTGCTATTGCTCCACGTGTTGGCTTTGTTTTCTGCAGAGTGGGAGATGAGCATCAGGATGTGGGTCAGGCTCCAGCAAGAACCACCTTCCCATTCCCCACCAGGGAGTGGAACAACTTTCTCTTTCCTCCCTCTCACCTTGACAGAGACACTTCATACTAGAAAATGCTGCTCTTTAAGGTTTTGCATGTGTTTACTCATATTCTGGAGAGTTAGAGACTCTTAGATGCCACCCAAAACAAGCAAGCTGTGAAAACTGCAGAGGAGCAGATCTAACAACATCAGGCTACTTCACACTGATCAACATTCAGAGTCAGTCAGACAATCTTAGAGTCAGTTTGGTGCTGTTACATCCTCTGAGGCTGGTCTCTCTGCCCTCACATTTTCTACACTTTTTCTACATATGCATTTTTAAAGTACAACTGAGTGAAGTTAAATGATGCTTTACATGAAAGGAGCATAACATAAGATCAAGGCACAAGAACAAGCAAATCACTTGAGCCAGCCACCCCATATTATAAAAATTTAAATCAGGGTTGGCAGAGATCTTCTTACATGAAGAAACACAGAACTTGTCTGATATGTCAGAAAAGAGTCCTGATTTGTTTTTGCTTGAGTTATGTTTGGGATGTGCCTCTTGCCCATTCTGTCTCCAGCCACGTTTCCTGGCTGATCTTCAACTGATGTTGTAGTCTTGGTTTTGGTCCTGTCTCCTGTTGATGCACCCTGGCCTCTCTGGATAAGTGCTAGGCCTGAGTCTTCTTTTTGTCCTGTCTAGGGCTGTCATCTGAGCCTGTTGTCAGCATCTGGCTCTGCCTGCTGCTCTTAGGTCCTGTGAGACCGTGCTCTTGGTGGTGCGGGCAGTGCCTGGGTTCAGGTTTTCCTTGGCTCCTGGTTTGCCTTTCCTGTGGAGAAGCCCTTTAAGCTACACAGCAAGGGACATTAGATGAGTTGAGGGAGCACCGTACATCTGAAAAGATAGGCGGAAATGTAGAAAACATGAGGAGAAATTAGCAATTCAGCTGGTTCTCTGAGTAAGAGAATGGAGACTGCCTGGCAGACGGGACTGAGATGGTCAGTAACAGAGGCAAATACTGAGAGCATGCTGGTTATGGGTGCCTGGCAGAGAATGGAGTGGGAGGGCAAAAGGCAGAACACTTGTCTCCCTCTGGAGACGTTTTCACCATGGTACAGTGAGGTTTTCTTCCATCAGAGGAAATGGTTGTGGAGGCTGATGACAGATAAGATATCTTGGAAGGGGCCGACTTGAATTCAAATATGGGAGGAAGACCTTGGAGGGCTGTACTGGAACAGGGAGGTAGGTCAGTTGCGGTACCTGTGGCAGTGAAGCAGCAGCTTCTGATATCCTTTATGTTTTGGTGCCTTTCTCTCCTTCAGAGACCCCCAGGAGCTGCATGAAATATATAAATGCAGACTCTATTCTGCTCAATCACAATAGGTATTTCTGTAGTCAAAAGCTGAGACTATCTTAGAATTGAGGTGGAAAAAAATGACGTAAGCCAGCTGGCAGCGTGTTTCTGTGGTGAGCAGTAGTGCGGAGAGCAGGAGCAGCTGCTCATTTGAATGCTTAACATTAAATTAAGTGGGTGCAGATTCTGTCTGGTGCCATTCCTTGCTATTTTGAGACCTTCGTAATTCCCCTGTTAAGCTGAAGAACAGTTACGATGCTGATGGTTCTTGAGCGCTCTAGGAAAGAAAGGAAACTCACAGCTCCTCTCCACTGTGGTGCTCAGAGACGTTTTCGCCATTCCAGTTGGCAGCCTCTTGGGCTGCTCTCCCAGCACATTGACACAGTCATTTAGTTCTCCCCATAAACTGCCTTGACAGCTGTTGTTCAGTACACCTATGGGGCAACTCCACTTCCTCAACAGCTAAACTGCAGGTTTGCTGCAACTCATCCCGTGGCAGGAGGTATCCACTCCTCATTACATCAGACCACTGGTTGTGATGCTGCACTACAAAAAAGCATGGCTGTTGTTCCTTCTGTCTTTTAGAGGAGTGATTCAGAGTGCTGCAATTTTGTCATGTTTTTATTTTGTGATGTGTGGCTTTCTTTCCCTGACAAGTCTTTTCTTTCAGTGGTTTTTTCTTACTTACAATCTGTGGCATCTCCTGCCTACATGTTGTAAGTCATAAAATAACTGTAAATTGCATCCTCTCTATGAGTATCGGGTTTGGGCAGATGATGTAAGAGATTAACGGGAAATGTGCCAGCTCTTTAATTCTTCATTCAGCACTGCCTTAGAGCACAGTTTTTGTATTCAGAGAGCGCTGTTATGACAATTCTTGTGCAACACAGTCTGCTTTTGCTTCTGGCTTTGGGGTTTCTAAGGTGAGATGCCATTTGCTGGGACAGGGACCAATGTTCTTTAGAAATGAAACTACATCCTAGGACTCTTCTCTGCATTAATACTCTCTTCTCCTGCAATATGAAATGGCCTCAAAAGGAAGAAACAGTAGCTCCTCACTGTAGAATGGCATATTATATAATTGTTAAAGCATTCTCTAGGATGATTGGAAAATTATCTTTGAAACTTTGCAAGCAGAAAAGATAACTAATCTCAGCTTATCTGTATTTTAGGGTAGGAAAGGGCAATGCTGTATATTGTAATTGACTGTTTAAGCATGCTACCTCATAATTTTGATTTTAAAGATTAATTTGGAGCTAATTTTGAAGTTAGGGAGATGAGGGTGAGTAAGGGTCAGGGCTATAAATCCTGATCAGGAGCTGATACTTTTTGAAGCCCACAGTCACACACCAAAGTTGCTGAGATAGATGGGTTAATACTCAGCTTTATCTTCAGTGGCTCCAAGACTTCTAAATCAGTGAATCTAGTGGTAGATCACACTAAGAGACCTACCTTGCTACATATAGAGTGAGGTTTCTTACCGCAGACTATTCTTATGGTCTATTTCTTTGGCATGTCCATTTCTTTGTCCTGGGATTCTTCAGGATATTGGCCCCCAGCAACTGCTTTTGAGAGCTGATTGATGTAGATTGTTCCACAATGTGAGCAGTCCAGTAACAAGCAAGGCTGCAAGAGACAGGGCACTCTGTATTACCACACGTGTGCACCAAGGAAAACAGAGCTGTCCTGTTATTTGTGGTTGCCTTCTGCTTCCTTCAAGTCTGCATTTACAATGTTAAGAATAAGGATTTCCATGGCACTAGCGTTTTTACAGTGTCACAACAACGTGCCACTCTTCTGCCCTGCCCCCTGAGCAGAGTTCCACAGTTCCCGGTAGATACCATTTACTTGCATTAACTATAGAGGTTTAAATACTCCTGCACTAAAATAAAAGCTCTGCCAAAAACCAGAATGTACCTGCACATTCAGATTGTTAGCTGGTATTCTTTTCTTGCAAGGCTGTTGCCTGTTTTTATCTGCCATTACAGTGCTTTTTTATTTAGCAAACTCAAAAATTCGCACTGATTCCAGCCCACCCATTTCTCTGGTGTTCTCACTGTGCTGACCAAATCCAGCCTGTCTACTTAACATTTAAATTTGTTTTGTTTTTTTTTTTTCTATACAAGAATCTATTACAGTCAGGGAAATAGCATATCCCTTTAACAGAGCATACAGAATGGTTTAAAATAGAAATAACATTCACTTTCTTGTTGTATATTTTTATATTCACCTTTGAATCTTCTGCTGTTGTGTGTTTATTTTTTTTTCCTCCTTGGCAGCGACTTTAAAACCTTTCAATATCTCCTTGTATTCTTTTATATGACTCTTTTGTCAGTCTGAGTGAATGTTTTCTTTGGCTTTCCTTTTGTTTAAATATGGGGAATAGAAGGAACATGTCTTGAATTGAAATCACCGAACTGGAAAGGGACTACAAAAAGAATTGACTGTAGTAGAGCTTAAGTATTAAAATCCAGCCAGTGCAGTTCTTACCAAGTGTAGAAAAGCAGAAAAATGCATGCAGCCTCAGAGAATGCATGGAGAAGTTACAATGGAAATGGTCGAAATGAATGGAAAAAATTGAAATTCGTAGTCTTTGACATGAAGCTAGAAGAGAATGAGCCAAGGATGTGGTAGGGTGGGGTGCTGAGTCTGGGGGAGTGGAAGAGGTTAAAATGCTTAAAATGGAGAAGCATAGGATTGTTGTGTGTAGTCAATATTCTAGTTTTAGGCTGTTAATAATGAACTGAAATCAGCGGAATAAAACTTGATAGAAACGGCGATGACACAATTCCGTGATACAATGCTAAGGAGCACTTCACAATGGGCCCTCTAAGAAATGTGGAATCATTTGCAATTAGAATGGATGGAAAACCACAAAGATTTAATCTGAACTGAAATCTTCAGATGCTGTACTAAGTGTTGAATAGTTTTGTTACTATAGAATCTCACAAAAAAAAAAAAGAATCAGCAACATAGTTGCTTTTAATTTTTTGTTCAGCAAATATGGGCTGAGCCATTTTCTTCAATTCAAGTATCATCAGCAAATCGAGCAGGAGATTTTTGAACAGTTTGCCTTGTCTGCAGTGTTTCCAGAGACCTTTTCAGGCTCGAGTCTACAAATAACAACTTCTAAGTTTGGGAGCTTCTCATTTGTTCGTTTCTGTTTGCACACACCCGCTTCTCCCCCTACACACACACATCCCCCCCGTATTCCCAGAGTAGGCTTGGATACAGTTTGTAGAAGACAGCAGGGTTCATGACAGTGATTTACCTTCCCATTTTCCTATGAAAATTACAAAACTTCCCCTAAATTATCCAGGTGATATGCCACTAAACTTGAGCAGTTTCTAAACTTGAATTCTAGAAGGACAGAAGGTTTATGAAGAAATAGAGGCTAGAAAGACCGAATAAGTAATTTTTCTGAGCTGGCAATTGTGTACTGCTCAGCAGCTCTTTATATTAATTTTGCTTACTGCTTTCAACAGGTTATTTCATACTTCATCTAATTTATTTTTATTTTCTACTCTTTTTGTTGCACTAATAAACAAAAATGGATTTAGTGACAATTTCTGCTGTAACCTTTCAATTCCCTCTCAGTGTGATGCACTAGACTTCATCCATATTAGTATTAGTAACTCCTCAGGTAGTTAAGAGTTGTGTCAATATAAAACCTAGTCACAAAATAAACCACGAGTTCAGCAGAGGTTACTTAATCTTCTCAGGGATCTCAAAGTCACCAAATGTGATGTTTTCCTCAAAAGACTGAACAAGTGACACATCAGAGGTTCTTTAGAAAGGATTGAACACATTTAGTATTGCTCAGTAATCAAAAAACACTTTTTGTGTTTTCAATACAGTGCTCTTCAAAGAGACAAGTAACAGCTCTGTGGAAAAGGTACAATACATCCAGGGAATAGAAATGCCGTCTCTATTACTCTTGTACCTAAATATATATTTCAGAGGCAATGATGTGTGAGAGGGCAATTCTCCCTTCAGAGTAAGAACTTGCTATTTTTTTTTGGAACCGCAACCAGGATACCTGCTATATTGAGACAGTTACTATTATTCAGAACATGTAAGACATGTCTCATTTCCTGTATCTGCTCAGGAAAAATCTGGAATGGTGATGGGAGGCCGTAAAATATTGTTGAAGTCAGTGGTCAGCACTGCATCGCTCCGGTCCAGCTTGTTCCGGATAACATGAACTGTGTCTTGTGATTCCTCACACGTCCTATTCAGGGCTCATTGTGCTCATTTCATCTGCTGGTTTTGCATCCTCATGTCAAGATATTTGTGTGGGCTTGTGCTTATCTAACACTTAATAATCTTGCAGCTTTTTTTAGTATTTGTGTTATCTCCCTCTACACATCCCATGCTCTTGCTGAGAAATCCAGTTTGTTTGTCTGACTTAGTCACAGTCCTCGTGCTCAGCCACAGAATTTCTCTTCAGTTTTGAGGCAGTTTCACCCTAAAATTTAATTTCTGCACTTGCAGATTTCATTTCACTTCCATCCTTGAATCCTCAGCCTGGGACAATAAGACAGAGGTATTTATTAATTTGTGCTCTTTACTTTTTCAGAGCATGCTCTTTCTTGGTAATTACTCCCCTCTTTCAACAAGAAACCTCCAATGCCTCTTAGAAAAGATGAAGAAAAATGGGAAGACTGTAAAACAGAATAAAATAAATCTAATGATTAATCAGTCAATAAACGCCAGTTGTAGTACACACGCTCACTGAGGGGACACCGTTTAAATCTTAGAAATCTGGCATCATTAATCCATGATTAAATTTTGGAAAAAGAAATGCTTGTTTTGCTGAAACTGTTTTGCATTCTAAAACAAAGTGGAAAAAGTGACAATATGCAAATCAAAACTGCATGAGTAGACAAAACATGCATAGTAGTGAAAGTGTCAAAAGTAATATAAAAATCTTTACTCCTTGAGAATTGTGATAGTTACTGTAAAGTGTATTTATTCTCACTAGTTTATTAAAAAAAAGGTCCCCAGTTACCCTCTAATGTTGAAAATGCTAGAAACTATTCACAAGAGTATAATTGCATATATGCACCAGGCTTCTGGGCTAAGTTCTTTTAAACTTCTATATAAAATAGGTATTTATAATATTTGTAACTCAACCTGTGACTTAATACCTATTAGTCTGTCGTGGTCACATGACATTTTTTTACACCCCTTGAAAAACAGGCATAAACAGTTACCTCACTCTTGGTGTAAAACCTCAAAGTTATGAAAAAACTGAAGGAATTACCTAAATTCCGAGCATGCACACAAATAAAGTGCTAATGGAGGATTTCTTGGTCATTTTCTTCACTCTGAGGGTAGTGAGGCACTGGCACAGGATGCCCAGGGGAGTTGCGGATGCCCCATCCCTGGAAGTGCTCAAGGCCAGGCTGGATGGGGCTCGGAGCAACCTGAACTAGTGGAAGTTGTCCCTGCCCATGGTGGGGAGTTGGAACTAGATGGTCTTTAAGGTCCCTTCCAACCCAAACCATTCTGTGATTCTGAGATATACTGGGTGAAGCGTTTGATCAGTTTTGTGTTGCAAATTTCACATTATCTAAATTTTTTACCTTCAACTATGAAAAATTCTGAGATTAACCTACATATGAAAGTGCAGACGTTGTGTTCAGAAGTCATCCATGCTAGGTGAAGTTATATATTAGCCAGCAATTTCTAGTACCATCAATTTCAATTATGTTGATTAGATCCACATCTACTTTGTTGACATGAGTGATTAATTTCAGCAGTGTTTTGCCACAAGGTCTGCTGAAGGTATGTTGTCTCTAAAGTTTGAATTTTCTGCCATTGATAAAATCTCTAGAACTTTTCATATAACTTTGATCTCCATTATGAAAAGACATACTGCTTTTAGGCTTGTTTTTAAATCTAAATATAGTAAAACATCATATAACATTGTCATATACTTTTTGTGTGATCTGGGACATAGAGTAAAGGCTGTCACTATGATACTGTGCATTGATGTTGTAGAATTTATCTGAATTATTACTGAAACTGGTACAGTGATCCATTTCAGAGAAGCTTTTTTGCTTTAGAATTTCATAGCAGATTTTAGCTATATTTATATCATTATGATTTCTTAGACAGGTGCACATATCCTCTGGATTTATTTTGGAACAAATGTGTCATTTCATTTTCACTGAAAATGGGTGACCAACATTTTGACTCTGATTCCTGTGATATCCCCCTGTGTATGTGTGAGGAATTGGTTTGTAGCCTATTGCAACAGGTAAATGCCAGTGATGCCAATCATATTTATTATTTTTTCAAGAGAGGAGGAAACAGCGGAGTTATTAATAAGAAAGAAGATTTCCAAAGTTGCATTATATATTTTTTAACGATATATAAGGTGGGGGAGAATACAAAATAACACCTCAGAGGTGTTAAACACTGAAGCTTATTCTGTCCATTAGCTGTGACATCATATAAACCTATCATCCCCTAAAAAGACTTATTTTCCTTTAGTCCATCTGACTTATTTGATAAATGTTCACTGTTCAGTGTTTTATATGAAATAAACTAGTGCTTTTCATCTAGTTAATGGATCAAAGCAGTGTTCAAAGAAGAAAAACTCCTTTTATTAGCATTTTGTAGCAAATTCAGCTGACACAATAAGAAAGCAATGGAGGTGGAAAATGACTTGCTCTTTTATCTGTGAGTGTAACTCAAGGTTACAGCTAGCATGTGTGAGTTGTAGTTATTAATATTTTTAATTAGTCTGTTGAGAAATTTTTTATTCTATAGCTAATGATCCAACAATTTATTTGCAGACTGAATCCACTTTAAATTATTTTTGGTGAACAACTATCTGACTAATAAAGAATCCAGATATAATACTGAAAATATTTTAATTGAGACGGTTGAACTTGCAACTATTTCATTGTATCTGAAGAACTCTTGTAATTTCATGGGAGAAGAAGTAATCTAAAAGCCAACTCCTGAGTTTTTTACTTTTCAAATGATGTGGAATAATCTGAACACAATACTATTTTTCTTAGCAAAAGTTATGTAGCATTATTGACTGGTTTTGTTCAATTAGAGTACATTTTCTTTTTTATGTATCTGGAGGAAATGACCCAAAATGCCAAGCAGCAAAAATCTGTCTGCTGAATAAAGTAAAATAAACAAAATAAATGGTACAAAACCTGCCCAGTACAAGTTTGGAGATTTGTGTGTATTTTTTTTTTCTTTTCCTTTTTTTATTTTCTGAGAGAAGTTTGCAAAAGGTCATTTTTCTGAATCACAATTTTAAATTCTTTCATGATGTATTCATGTCTCTTTGTATATAATCTCTATGAGTTTCTTTCACTGCTATTAACTATCCCTTCTATTTTTGTCTGTCATTTTTCAGGTGCTGTATGTTTTTCCTTATATGAGAAAATGGATTGCCAGGTTGACCTATCATACAGAAATATATCCGTCATTGTGCCTGACATGCGGATTGTTAATTATGAAGAACAGGCTCTCCTAGCATACGAGAGGATTTATTTTTATCTCTTGCTTTGATTCTTTCCAGACGTTTAGGCCCTGGTCTCCGTGGTATTTCTTGGGATCAGCATGTGCTTTATGATGAGTTTTGTTTGCCTGTAGCAAAGTATCTCAGATAAGAAAACGAACAAAAAATATAATCTGTTATAATTACCTGTGACTGTCACTATAGAGAGAAGATCTATAGGTAGTGAAATGATGGTCTTTTTTTTTTTTTCTTATTGATTAACCTGCTGAAATTATATAATTATATAATAGGTTGAAGGTACTCTTTTTTTGATGTATATTCTTTCTAAGAATAACAACATTCACTAAGGCTTATGGGCTGAGATTTTTCTATTATTTATTAATTTACCTTAATTTGATAGAGCTCTGTGGTGTCCAAGTAAAACAAGTGTCAGACTTTTTTCACTGTGCTTTTGTTTTATGCACTGTTAGTAAACTTTTTGTCAGTGCTACTAAAGCCTCAAGAACCACTAAGGAAGTTCACCATGTAGTGCTGAGCTATCTTACTGTAGGGACTGCCAGATCTTTTGATATTTAAAAATTTTTGAGGAGTAAACCAAAGAAACAGTGGAAACAGATTTGTAATTTAAATGACTTATGAAATCCTTGGCACGGCTACAGATTTTCTTACTTCGTTGTTGGATGCCTGTTGAGTGATTACAGATATATTGAGAGTAAAAGAAAATTAAATGCATTTGATGTCACAGTGTTTTTTCTTATTTCAGTGGGTTTTGTCATCTATAATGTGATTTTTTCAAGGGAAAATTAATTTCCAAATTTTGGCTGTCACCCTTTCAGTGATTACTAGACTTGTTTTCAGGTGTGTTCCATTGTCAAGCATTTTCTTAAAGGCAGATAAAACTATGGGCAGTAGCAGAAGAACATTTTGATTTAAATATTTTTGAATCTGGAAGGTTGAATTAAGTATAATCAGATTCCAATCTACTGAAGTCTGCATAAAAAATACAAATAAATCGATGGAATTGATCACTACATCACAGAAGTGGGGCTAAACGTGGGTGGCCCTTAAGGGAGAAAGCAGAGACATTTTCCCCCACTATCTTCTTCCCCATATGGTTTTTGCAGCAATGGCAATCACTAAATGTAAGGTACACTTCTACCATGCAGCACAGAAACAGGAAATGGAAAACTCTTGAGAAAACAGTCAGGGAAAAATTAAAAAATATTAGGCTTTCCCCACGGACATACATGCTACTGATGAGTCCAGAGAGAATCCGTGCCTCATTTTATTCTGTGCGTAGGAGAGACAACCTAGATTTAGAGGACTGCCTAGTGAAGTCACGTGTATATTTTTCTAGTATCACAAGACATGTTTCAATGTGTAATTAAATTCCGCACTTGACAATAAGTTGGGGTTTTTTTATTTTCTTTTTTTTCATTGAGTCATCAGCTGTTTAATGTCTCTTTTCTGTGTGACTTTGTTCAGATTAGCTTGCATTTGCATGACCGTGTCAGGTGCATGTGTGGCATTGCCTTTAATGAGCACGCATCGTGAGCTGTAGTTGCACAACACAGAGCTAAGCTGGAGGACACAACCCAGCAAATATGTTGTCATTGAAGTGCAAAGTGAACTTCAGTGTAGTGGAATTAAAACTTAGAATGGAGATGGTGATACATATTCCCAGGCTGCTGAAAAAACAAGGAAGCATACATACTGTCTGCAGTGGGTACTACAGAAGGCGGGGGGAGGAAGGGCTTGTTGTTGTTTTGTGTATGTTTGGTTTCTACAAATTCCATTCTGAATTTAGACATTAAGAACACAGTGGGTAACTGAGATTTGGAGATATGTGTTGACCAGCAAGCAGAAGGGATCGCCGGGGTTATGCAGAGCAGGGTGCGGAGCCTGGTGTTGATTGGAGATCAGGGTAGGAGGAGTTACTGGCCCCTGCGGATACAGCCAGCTTGGTTCGAGGCACAGACTGGCCTGAGACCCTGCACTGCCAGGTGAGTGTAAAGTCTGGTGCCTTCCCCTGTTCATGAGGAAAATAGTGTTTATGGAGCTTCGTAGGGGAGCTGTAGGATTGCATGGGAGCTCTGTGATCCCGAGCTCCACAACCATACCTTTTCCTGTGAGGAGTGACTCAGAGCCCACACGGAAGCAATGTTTGGTGTCCCCATTGTAGGAAAGGATGTCTGAGTTTTGTCAGGTTCTCCTGAGGAGTGCATGTTTTGTTCTTACATGAAATTTTGTGTGAAAGTAGAGAATGTGTATTTCCAGATGCTTTGCTTGTGCTTCTAGGCAAGATTTGTTCTAGACCTAGATGCCGGAGCCTGGAGTTTTGCGTGAGTCTTCTCATTTCATGTATGGAGTTGATGGACATGAGAAAAAACCAAATCAAGGTAAATTCTCTTTTTAAGAACCTTTCTGCTTGTCGAAGTCTGTCAGAAGAGACAGGTTGAAAAGTCTGGGAAAGCTTTCTTCTCGCATGAGCCCTTTGTCCCTCTGTCATATGCCTTGTGTTTCCATTTGAAATCACTTTGACATACAATAATTTTCTTTTGGGAGATAAATACTCTTTTCAAATGGGTATGAAAAAGAGAGTGCTCAATAATGTAACAAAACCTTCTTTGTCATTGGCTAGACAAGATCCAGCTCTTTCTTCCTTTCTTCTTTTACTCCTTTCTGATTACTGTAGCCTCTCCAAACTTGCGAGCTGTGCTATATGTTCCTGTTGTGTTTGAATGAGTGTATGTACTGAGCTATGCTCAGTAAAAGCAGATACAAAAAAACCCCAAAGAAAGTAATATGGTTTAAGGTGACTTTTCTGTGGACACTGCTACTGGGAGAACCTACTCTAGAAGGAAAGGAGGCAGATCTGCTGTCAAAATATGCAAGTCCTGTCATGCTTCAAGGCATAGGATCTGCTTGGACAGGAGTAGGGTTTGAGACCCTGGCTCAACTCCATCAGGGAGTCAATTGTCCTGATGTCAATATTGCAAGGGAAATTGTGCAGTGAGGTAGAAGAGGAAGGACAAGCCCTGGATAGAGGTCACATCCTCTTTGATCTTGCTGCCTTTTCTGTTGCATTATTCCTCACACCTATCCTGTTGCTTTAGGTAATAGCAAATGGAATAATGGTTAATGGTTAATCTTTTGTGTGATGATTCATGGCTTTAATAGCAATAAAATGTTCTTGTTCCCATTGTGAGAGCCTTTTTATGGCTCTTCCTTAGTAAGCTAATTGTGTTCTGGTTTTGACTAGAATGAAGGATTTTTTAAATGGAATTTGGTTGTGTGGCATTTGGATATACTGGGAACATGGATCTTGTAATCCTCTCCTCTAAAGCCCCTCTTGCACTTTGGGAACTGAAAAACAAGGAAGTAGATAGCCGAGTTGGAAAAGAAAATCCTATGCTATGTGAGAGGCAGTTTAAATACCAGAGACATTTATGCATCTCACTCTGGACAGCTGTTATATTTATGCATTTCTTAAGTCTTGGAGAAAACAAAAAAAAAAAAAAAAAGTCGATGAATCAAGGAAAATGGCTTGCCGCTTAAACCAAGTAAACAGCTGAATCAGAGAGATAAACCCTAGTATAAATATATATTTAATCATTAAGGAAGGCATTTTCCATCTCTTATTACCCTGGCTGTTGTTAGCTTTGCATTTTTCTCCAGGGCTAAGGAAGAAATTTTAAAGTATACCAGATGAACCTCAAAGCTTGGATCAATACACGCAACAGAATTCTTAAGAAAAAATCTCTAAACTGAGCCTTAGCCCTATTATGACATGTACTAGAAGACACACTTTTTCTTGGAGAGATGAAGCGACTGATGATTTGCAGATGCTGTGTTTAAGGAGAGGGAAGGTATCTTCCTCCACAGTAGAACAGTGTGACAAAGACCTCTCAGTAGTCACAAGTTAGAAGGAGGAATGAGTGCTTGAAAAAAGGTAGATGTGGGGTGGAGAAGAGAATGCATCATTTCTGAGTGAATATTTAGGTAAAAAATCTCAGTGGGTTATAGAATCATAGCAGTGTTTCACTGGTTTAGAGAATGCCACAAACACATTGTTCTTCATAAAGAGGACTGGGAATTAACTTTTTGCCCTCTAATCACCCTCGTTTTTTCAGCTCTTTGAAGTACTTGTTTTTTGTGGGTAAGTTCAACTGCTGTCTCACATGGACTGCTTGATTTGGTTCGAAAGGCTGTACAAGTAGAAGGTAGTGGAGAGGTGAGGAGCTGGATTTATCAGGGGAAGATGAGGGAAAGGGCAGCAGAGCTGGCCAGTGCTGGCCAGGACAGACTATGGTACTCCAGCACAGTGCACTGAACATATCTGGTCGTCTTGATTACATTGTCTGGACACATCCAGAACTGTTTTTTGTTTGTTTGTTTGGAGTTTATTGTTGTTGTTTTTTTGTTTGTTTGTGGTGGTGTTTTTTTTTGTTTTGTTTTTTTTTGGTTTTTTGTTGGGGGCTTTTTGCTTGTTTGGGTAATTGGTTTTTTCTTTGGTTTATTTTGTTTATTGGTGTGTTTGTTTGGGGTTTTTGTCAGTTATGAGATTTTTTTTTTGTGGCTTTGAGGTGTCCCTGAAAATGTAGCATCCATGTATCTTGCAAGACTGTCTCCTAGAATAGCTCTGTATCCTTTCTTATGGGCAAAGCCCTTTGGGTACAACTTAACTGTAAAGAAGTTACATAATAGCCAAAAGCTTAAAAAAAAGGATGTTTTCCCCTACTTGATGTAGTTGTCCCTTGCAACTACATGTTATTAAGTGTTGGTGGGTGCTCTACAAACTTACCCCATTTTTCTGTCTTTCTCTATTGATTTAATTGTCTTTTTAATGGACTCTCTTATTACTGTAGCCTTTCTTCCACCTCCATCTTTGTGTTTGCTTTTCAAGGTAATTTTTTCTCTCTCTAAATATGTATTCACTGTGCACCCTTAAGGATGCTGTTACAATACAGTGAACAGATATCCTTCGTGGTGGAACAGAGTATTAGCAATTACAGCAATTACAGCAAAGAGCCGACGAAACCCTGAGGTGCCTCTCACTCAGCAATGCAGCATGTTTAAAAAATGATATGGACAAACAAACTATTTACAGACCAAAGAAATGCCCTTATACACACACACACAGACACAAATATGCACGGGGAAGAAAAAACCTCCAGAAAGATTTTGTGTAATTTTTTGTCTTCTAAACAAAGCAACAACTTCAGAGCACATACTATACAAATACTATGTTGTTTACAACTATTATTTTGCTATTTCAGGAAAGCTGTTCTGCATTCGGTGTCATGTGCAACTGTACACCATATCTGGTGTGAAAGAAAATGTGCTGTTAAAACCAACGAACTGTATGTTATAGGAGCTGGATCAGTCACAAGAGAATTGGTGTTAAGATTTTTGAGGTTTATTTGCTGGCTGACAGAACTGGAAAATTGTAAACTTTCAACCTGATTGTAAGAGTCAGGATATATGGTCATGAGTGAACAAGGACAAAGGTGAACAATTTAAGAAAGGGAATTTTAAAGAAACAAATATCTACATGAAAAAATGTTGTTATTGCTGACCCAAATTTATCTGCAGTAAATATAGGAAGAGAATTTCTTTAACAAGCTAGATGAGTCTAACAAGGGGATTTACCAGGGGGTAAATCTTCAAGGATAATTTGGTGTTGCTTATTGTTCTGTGAAGACTGCAAATACACAGTGGCAAGAAGGATGTGTTCAAGCTGGAGATTAGCCAGAGTGGGAATTTGAACAGTGGGGTCATGGTTGAAGGGAATGCATAGAGGCTTTAAGCAAGCTGCAGTGCATATATTTGGAAGGGAATTAGTCTGTCTCATTCTGACATCAGTTTCTGTCTGTTTAGATGACTAATAAAGCAAAGGGCTACACTTTTATCTTACAGTTGTTTCTGAGCTGCTTGGGCACAATCCTCATTGTAAAAGGCCTGTTATTTCTTCCATTTGTAATTGAAGCCACAAACTCCTGAAGTCCTTGTTTGCCTTTCCTGCTCCCTCATCTAGATTGTCATGTGAATTTTCTTCAGCTCCTTGCTGAAAACTTACTCCTATGAAGCTTTGCATCAAGTACTGCATGAAGGGGTTAACAAGAGTGTGTGTCCTCAGTGTCTGGCATTGCACCTGAGCGTTGGGTAGGATTAAAGCAAGGATATGGGAAGGTTGGCGCAGTCTTCATCTGGGAACAGGCAGAGAGGAGAAGTTTTGTTGGGGGTAATGCCTCCAGCAGAGGTGAGCTGCAAAAGGGCTGCTTGTCTGGCTGGAGCTGTGTGGTAAGTGGGAATCCTGCAAAGCTGCTTTGGGGGCTGACTTGAAGGGACATGAGCCTGTATGAGAGACCAGACTGACCAAGGGGTAAAAATCTCTATATTCTAATCCAGTTTCCTGAAAAGGAGGTGGAGAAGATGTGTGTAAGCACGAGGAAAAAACAGATATTAGTCCAGGTCTCACTGTGACTTTGTTGTGTTGGTTTTATTATTGTCCTGAAGAAGATCATTCAGCACATTTTCTGATACTGTTTACTAATGCAAATTCTGGACTGACTACTGCTCCTTCTAATGCCCACCTCCAGTCAGTTTGTGCATCAGTCAGGACTGTGTGGCAATTTTATGACATGTCTTTACTAATTTGCTTTTCAGTTGAGATGCTTGTTACCTCGGAGGAATAATGCGATCACTTGTTTCACCCTTACTGATGCCTGGTTCTCTAAAACGGGGGGAGGGACCCCTCTCTTCCGCTTAAACCAGAAGTTTATTGGTATGTGAACAGCAACATGCCCTGAAGTTCAAACCAAACAATGTTCTGTAATCCTAGTTCTTATGAGTACTGTCTTGGGTATTTCTCCTACCCAAGCAACAGTGAGCACAACCAGACATGTAGACCAAAAGGCTGGGTGCAGGCTCCTTCAGCCTGAGAGGCTGACAGTTCATTTGGGCAAGTTCCGAAGCCGATAGTATAACCGGAATGGCAGAGACATCTTTGAACAGATCCTTTAAGCACGATAAACCAGCCTGGTGGTGTGATCACAAGTTGAAGACAAATTGCAGTCATTTTAAAATCCATTTATATTTTAATTTGAGCTAGGAAAAACACTTTTTTTAGATGCTTCAGAGAATAATTATGGATCAGGTTCGGACTGAGGTTCCCTTACTGTCTTTCTGCTTTAGTAATACAAATAATCATAAGGGTATGATTATGTAATGCTTTAGTAATACAAATAATCATAAGGATATGATCGTAAGGGTATGGTCTAGGTGTGTCTGACTAGGTGATGATTTCTCAGCTGCACAGTTTGATACCGTCCTACGGTCTGAAATACAGTGGTCCCCTGGGTTTCTTTCATCTGTCCAGTGTCATTCAGCATCATATCCTCTATTTTGGCTATGACCGAAGCTTGCACGCACATTACTTTAAAGTCTTTATGTGCTTGTTTTCCCCAGGGAATAGTTTTTCCTCACTAATTTGTGTACTGGGCAGCCATAACAATATCCAGTTTCACTAATTCAGGCTGGCATGCCATCTGCACTATCTAAAGGTCAGTTCAAGTATTACTTGTAATTCTGTGGCCTCTTAATAAGCAGCATAGTAGTGGTACGCTGGTTCCATTCCCTGATAAACAGCAGCAGTAATCAAAATCCTGTACCAAAAAAGAAAAAAAAAATTACATCTCTCACCTGGAAGAAACCTATATGTCTTCTAGTTCAGGAGCTGTTCCTGCATTTCTGAATACTCAATTTCATTGCTCTGGGAATTTTGCGTGATGCTGATGCACGGAAGCCTTCCCAAACTCTCTTGTCTGGATTACAACAGTTAACAGCGGCCCCTTGTGACCGCAAGAAGAGTTTTTGGCACTCAGGCTCTCCAAATGAGCAGCGCTGGTAAAACAGGCTCCCAAGCTGCTGCTGGATGGAAAGCAGGATAAGCGCTGGGAGATGACTCTTCTAGCTGTCTGCAAGATCCACAGCTGAGTTAGGGGCAGCAGTATAGGTCAGAGTGTAAAGGAAAAAGGAAAGGAAAGGAATTATGTCAATGCCAGACCACCAGCTGTTCCCCACATGCTGATCTACTCTGGAAAAGAGCCTAGAGGTAGAGTTAGGGAAGTGACACACCTAAAGGAGAGACAAAATGCGTTCTGGAGTGGAGAAATGTGAGCAGGAGTGTCATGGAATGGTTTGGTTTTGAAGGAAGCTTAAAGATCATCTAGTTCCAACCCCCGTTCCATGGGCAGGGAATCTTCCACTAGACTAGGTTACACAGAGAGCCATCCAGCCTGTTCTTGAACACCTCCAACCTCTCTGGGCAGCTGGTTCCAGCGTATCACCACCCTCTTCCTAATGTCCAATGTAAACCTACCCTTCTTCAGACTTACTTCCTTCTATGATTAGTCTCACAAAGAGAAATGTTTTGGAAGGCAGTGACTGGCCAGCAGCAAGGGCTGCTTTGGGGCCCTGACCCCTCCAGAAGCATGCACAGTTAGTGTCCCACCTAGAACTGAACCCTTGAAGAATCTCCAAGATGCCTATTGGGTTTTTTTGTTGGTAGGTTTGCTGGTCCAGTAGTGTACTTAGTAGCACTTTTGTATCAAAGGTAAATAATGATGGAGAAATGTTCCCCCTTACCAAGTGCAATAAATATTTTTCCACATACTGTGTGTTTTGTGCTGTGTGAGATGCGTCTGAAATTCTCAGGAGGAAGCAGCAGCAAAAGATCACGAAAGATGTGGAATTTGAAAAGTTAGGAAGGTCTTTGGGCTTGAGTGCCAGTGTTAGGGCTGCCAGTGGTTTCCAAACCTGTGCTGTTAGTACTGCTCCTGTGTGGCTGTTGTGTGTTGATCTGCATTTGTCACATCATTCCTTTGAATGAAAGTGGAGCTGAAATATGAAAATGTTGATGGATAAAATCTTATTGAGTCATAAGTTTATCTAACATAGTAGTTATTTATTGTTAGTATAGAATAGAAGGTATATTTGACTTTTTTTTAATCCCAGTGAAAAGATGCTTCACTGAGTTTGGACTAGTTTCTACTATGTAGAAATAAATACTTAGAAGGAATATTAGGAGGAAGAAAACTCCTCCTTTCACCTATGATGTTCCCTGAAAGGAAAAGAAAATATAATTCAGTTTTATTTTATGCATTCTCATAGTCTATGTGCTTTTGAGAGACTGCATTACTAACTTCAGGCTGTAGTTTGATACCGACTTTATCTGGGTTTTATATTTAAAGTCAGATGAAGGAGGGATAGCAGAAGGGGTGATGAGAGCCCTGAAGTAGTAGCAGAGGTTTTCAATTACTACTAATACTTTGCTGCCCATGACTTTCTTTTAAGATTTGACACTGCAAATTAACACATTGACAAAACTATGCCAGAGTGCTCCTGTAGCAGTGATTTCTGCTGGAGGAAATTAGATTTCTTCAGTGTTGAGTTGCCTTAAAAAAGCATAGAACTTCATTGTAGGACACAGCTGACAGCACTGCCATATACTAACAGAGATGAAAAGCAATTTCAGAAACAGGGCAGTAAAAATAACTTCTCTCTCGTTCATACACCAAACTGGAAACTTCCTTCAGTACAGCTGTATGAAAGCTCCTGTATCATGCTGAAATGAATGCTGCTAAAAACCAACCCAAAACACCCTCGGGTCAAGTGAACTTTTAGTCCATCTTGAAAACATCTTGTTTCATTTGTTTAACAAAACAATGAAGGAGCAGAACTGAAATAATTCATAAAAACTGGGAAAAGGCACTAGTACAGCTCTTCCACACCTTTATTCGCTGCTCCAAACTGCTAAAATGGTTTTCTTTTTTGTGGGAAATCTTGGTAAAAACTCTGTTTTACATAAAGGACACTTTTTCCCCCCCTTTCCTTTTTTTCTAGAACTGGCTGCTGTGTTAACCTGTCTTTCAGAAAATACTAATCTGGTTATGTTTAGGCAGTAATTCTAATCTAATATTTCTACCTGAACCTGAATTTCTCTCCCTGTTCCATAACTGTCTGGTTGACAGCAGAAATGAGTAGCTTTTGTTCCCTGATGTTGATTATACTCCTAATGTCACAGTGCCCATGGGAGATCTGCTTTTTTTGTTTGATAAGACCAAGCTGTCTGGATTAATGTTTTTGATAATGGTCATGTTGGCAGGTGCTCTTTTGTCTCTTATGTTTGGGAACAAAGAAAACATGAAAAGATTGTACAGAGAATGTGCAAATGCCCAAACTGGTGCCATGCGATTTGATTCAGTTCTCATTTTACAAGCAGTGGACCACATTGATGGTTTAACAATCTCAGTTTAACAGTCTCAATTGTCTCAATTGCTTGCTGCTGCTTCTGCCATTAGTGTTTTCATTCTTTCTTAAAAGAACATGCATCTGTGAGCAGCTGGTACTTGGTTCATCTCGCTCAGTATCCTGTCTTTGCTAGTGGTTAGTCTTGTGGTCCTGAGGAGGTTTTAGTTGGCTATGACTCTAAAGACCTGGGTATCCTTAAGTGATTTAGAATTGTTGAGCCAGTGCCATTTTGACCTTGATACTGTTTATTCTTGTTCACTAATGTCTTTTTATTGTGTGATTTACATTTTAAGCCATTTGGAAAGCAGTGAAACATCTCAGCTTTTCCCACGGTGGACACAGACCCAGTGGGGAAGATATCTGCTACTCTTGAATTCTCCAAGATTCCTGTTACACCTTGATCTTCCACTAGTTTCATATTTATAGTTTCTCTGGCAGAACTTTCTGCTTTTAATGTATTTTAAAATAAACTTTAATTTTTGATGTCTGCAAATTGGTCCTCAAACACTTCTGGATAATCTCACTTGCCAGAGTTTGCTCCTTCTTTTCCTCATTTTTGTACGATTTCTACCTCCTGGAGTTCATAGCCATCCTTGCTTTCCTATTGTACTGTGCCATTCTCCTTTTTGTCTTTCAACTGTTGCTGAAATAAATGGTACAAGCTTGCCAATGTGACATCTTTGTACACTCTGTGCTCCATTCCAAGAATTGCCTTTTTAGCTGTCTCTCTTGGCTCTCTTTAAAAAGTTTGTTCACTTCTGTGTTGTTTAGGTGGTTTTGATCATGGCAGTTACAAGCCTTGGCTTTTGATGCTCCTACAAAGCTTCATTTTTAAACTCTTTTGTTAAATACTATGTCTTCAGCAGTGTCAGTAGTCATTGGGTACTGTGAACCGCAAGACACAATTTGAAAAACTGATTTGGCTCTTAGGATTTGGCTCTTAGGGGCTCAGGGCGTGTTTTCTGCAGTGAAGGAGCTGCTGACAGGGCTGAAAGATGTGGTACATCATGTGGGTGTGCACGAAATACCCACACAGGTGGGAACAGGGGAGACCACAGGGGCCCTGCTGATCCTGAGGCAAGGAAAGGTAGAGTTAAGCTTGTGGTAAATGAACAAGACAAGGGAAACATGGAGAAATCAAACCAATTATTTTGAATTACCCTGAAAAGTTCTGTTCAGAGGATTCCTTCTTAAATTTTCTCTTCTTCTTTGAGAATTTGTATACGTTTCTGTTAGTGGATATCAACAGGTCTTGCCATTTCCATTTGCAAAGCCTACTTAAACACAGTATAGGAATGAAATATTTTTCAATTTTGCACACTAGTCCCTGGATGGAACTGTTCAACATACCCTTCACACTTGGAGCATCTTTTTCTGCTAACTCTATAAAGAGATAGACAAAACTTGTTTGTTACAAGCTTTCCTTAAGACTCTAACCCTCTTGTGAGAGGTTGGCCAAGCTAGACACTCCTGAGTCTTTTACCTGAAGACCATTCTTTTTTGTACAGGGTACTAAAATGGATTGAGTTGGAACAAATTTTTGGCAGAGTGGTTAAAACAAATATGAATATGGAGGAAGATATTTCTGCCTTTTCCCAAGAGAATTGACTAGTTATAACCAAAAAAAAAAAACCAACAAAAAACCACAAAGAACCCCAAACAAACATTCTAAACCTCAGGGGTGCGTAAAATAACATGCTTCACTCCAGATACAGGGAAATAATCTCTGGCATTTAAAATACAGCATAACTGTACATTTTCCTTGTTTGAGAGGTGACTCAGTAATATCTGAATTCAGATACAGCTGGAGCTGAATGTCAGCCCCTTAATGCAAGACATTTTCTCCACTTGTTTTAACAATAAGTGTGAATACCATTGCCTTCAGGAGGTATAAATCCTCCTGTGGGCTTGTGCTGTGGGGCAAAGTGGCTGTAGGCTGTTTAGCAAGGCTTTGGCAACAAAATTTATTAACCTCACCTAGAACTGAAGAAATGGAGGAGAAATGAGCTGCTGTCCCTGTGGGACTGAGGAGGCCTAATTTTGAGTCTGCCTCGCTTCCTCATAGTGTTAAAATATTGATTGTGGGATTTTTAGGGTGGCCAATAGAAAAGTCATGGCAGCAATAGTGATGCACATGGATTCTAGTAGCCCTTTTAAGAAGGAAAATATTTTCCTTTTAGGAAGGCTGTTGAGGACAGACAGCTTAGAAAGGTTTGCTATCTCCCAAATAAGATGGGACTTTAACTTGAGGAACACAGCACCACATCTAGCTCTTGGAAAAGCTTCCACACTGAGCAAGAATTAGCCCACACTAAATCAGAGGAAGCCTCTAGGTTACGAATTTAAGTGTCTAAAATAATTAAGACATGGCCTGCTAAAAGACTTTGAAACCGTTATTAGGATATACTTCCTTGGACTTAAAGCAAAACCTCTCTCTGCCTCAGCTGCTCTCTGCTTTTAGTAGCTATCTTCCTCTGATTTTCAAAATTCTTCACATTTTGCTTCTATGCATACCTGACTCTGAGCTGGTAAGTTCCTGTTGTTGTTGGCTGCGTGTTTGTGTGGTTTTGGTGTTAGTGGTTTCTTTTCCTGTAGCTGTTTTGTTGCTTTTGTTTTCTTGGGACATCAGGTGCATCTTTTGTCTTTATCTTTTCCTGTTGCCCAGGTTAGATGGCTTTCTGGCTTCCTCAGCCTCCTCCAGCTCTTGAGGTGGGCAATCAGTGAAAGATGAGGATTGAAACCCTTTAGATGCCTGATCCAATTCAGACAAAGTCAACTTTGTTCTCCCTCTTTCTAGGTGTTTCTGAACAGTTACACTGAGTTTTTGGAGGTGAGTTCTCTGAAATTTTAGTGGTACTGAACAGTGTTTGGCTTTAAACCAAAAAAAGCTCAATACATACAAGCAGGCTCCAGTTGTCAGGCTAATTATATTTTTAGCCTTTTTCTCTGTGAATGGAGGTATTTTTCCCCAGTGAAAGTCAAAGCAGAAGTTCCTGTTACCTGTATGGCCATCACGAGGTATTAGTTGTTTAAACAGGAGGCCTTTGAACTTTTATGCTATAAATTACTGTCAGTGCTTCAAGTTCTCTAGAAAAAGATGAAATTACAAAACAAACTTTTTGATGCAATACCACAATCTCTCCCTACGTATTCTTCAAAGTTAAATTCAAGCTCTGAAAGCAATTCATCTTGCTTAGCGTGTTTTCCAATTGGGACCCTGGGGATTAAGGATAGAATGACTCATTCACATAATTGGGCTTCTCAGTGCTTTTCCTCACATTGAAGGTTTCAATCCAAGCATATAAGAATATAAGAAACTGAGAAATGACCATCTGCAGCAAAACGTCTAGAAAGGCATATGGCTCAGCTTTGATAATGCTAAATGAGACTGTTTGCTCTTGTTCTAAGGTCATGTTCTTACTGATAGCCTTGACTCCTGGGTGACTGCTTCCAATGCCTAACTTGCTTGTGTATGAAGTTTTAGATGTGTGTTAGCGGGTTTAGCGATGGATGTTGGGCATTGGTAATTAATAAGTTTTTGATTATCAGCAAGTTTTCTCCTTACATGAGGGGAAATAATTCTCATTACCTTTCTCTTAAACTTTTTTCTGTAAGATCAAAGGAAAGATCCCATTTTCCTGCTTTGCAACTGCACTGGATATTGCACTGTGCTTCTCTGATTTTTATTCTCCCCCACTGCAGCTGTGTAAGAATGAGTAATGCTGCCAAAATTTATGTCTGCTTCAGCATGCTTGGTTTAATGGGGACTTCATCTTTTTAGTATTTTTATGAAGGCTTGTGTGGGCTCGAAAGCCATTTAATGCTAAAAATTGGCAAGAGCTATGAAAAGAAACTGAGGCACCCACCTCTTGGTTGTCTGATGTGTGCAGCGCTTTCAGTGATACATGTAGACTCCTTGTGTGGAGGCTGCAGGTACCTCGGTGGGGATGTTCACAGCTGATGTGTGCAGAGCTGTGATCCAGACAGAGCTTGTGAGTCATAGAATCATAGAAGGGTTTGGGTTGGAAGACACCCAAAATATCATCTAGTTGCAAGCCCTTGCCGTGGACTGAGACACTTTCCACTAGACCAGGTTGCTCAGAGCCCTGTCCAATCTGCCTTTGAACACACCCTGACATGCAGCATCCACAACTTCTCTGGGCAAGCC
>VZTA01011714.1:1356-42350 GCA_013398855.1 Mohoua ochrocephala
AGAGGATTCTGCCTTGATATCTCTTTCTGGATCTGTTGTAAGCCATTTCATATTTTCTCTTGTATATTTTACCTCTCTTCCCAGAGCATGCACAAAGATAATTAAATGGCCCAAACATGGATTTACGTCCTGAATATTGGTGGCATTAATTTTGGTTGCATGCGGAGCAAAGGAATGAGATGAAAAAGGAAAAATGTAGCACTAGTGTAGAAGATTGTACCACCTCATTTTACATAGTTGGTTTGTTGGAAGAAACTTGGCATTATTGCGCTGTGATCACCTGAAGGACTGATGAGTTTTAAAACATTTGTTCATTGCACCAAGGTGGTGTTAGATTCGAATCTTGGAGCAGTGAGATGTGAGATTGTTTTTTTAATGCTGGTAACACTTTTGATTTGTGTCTTAAAAGCTTATGAGGCATGGTGTGGGTCTGTCGACCAGTTCTGACAGTGAACTGATCACCCAGCTGCTGGCTTTCACACCTCCGCTGGAAAACGACGATACGGCCGACTGGGTGGCAAGGTGAGGGGCATGGGCTTCACAGTCAACAACAGCCATTCAATCTCAGCGTGATACGCAGCTGTAAATGCACACAGCTGTTCTTGTGACACACAGTTACGTGCTCCTATGTCTCGTTCCAGAATAAAAAACTTAATGAAGGAAACTCCAACTTCATATTCATTGCTAATTATGCATAAAGACATAATCTATGCAGTACGTGATCCATATGGGAATCGCCCGCTCTGCATTGGTCGCCTTATTCCAGTAGGGGACATGAATGGAAAAGGTAAACTATACATATATAGATGTGTGTATGTATGTCCGTATGCATATGCATAGTTTGTGCGTGAAATCACTGATCTCAGTAATTAAAGCTACACTTACTGAGGTGTAAGTAGGAATGTGATGCAAAAATCAGTTTTGGAAAATCAAAACAAACAAAAAAGTTGGAAGGAAAAAATAATCTATAGGGAGTCTGCAAAATTCCATTCCCAGATAAAGGGAATCTTAGTGGCTTAATGATAGCCACAATTAGGCAGCCCAACTGTAATACAATTCAAATAATTCTCATTGCTTAAACAGGAAAGTAGGGATGAACAGAATCACAGAAGGGTTGAGGTTGGACAGGAGCTCTGAAGGACATTGGTCCAAATCCCCTGCTCAAGAAGGGCCACCTAAAGGCAGTTGGCTCAGGACAATGACCAGAAACAAGTCTGGTTTCTTCCTTTCTTTCTCCTGTAGTAAGATGGGAAAAAAGTGCTGGATTACCCACAGTGTATTTCTGAATTCCAAGCAACCCAGTTGCAAGTAGTGACTGGACCATTACACAATCAGTTTTTGGGAAAAATTCTTTGTGTTCCTGTTCAGCCTGCAAATAAACACTTTCCATTAAGCAAGATTAAAATATCTTCACTTGTTTAAAACTAAAATAATTCAAAGGCAAAGCAGTAAATGCTTCCGTATCTTCAGAAAACTGAGTAATTTTAACCACAAGAAAAATTACCAAGATTTTTTAAAGCATACAGACATTCCTACCCTATGTGACGCAATTCGATCTTTCCTGTGGTTGACTTTCATTCCAACTCTCATTGGAATTCAATCCAGCATCCATTGTAATCAAAAGCATCTATCTATCAACCTATTTAGCACAGGAAAAGTAAGGAGTTTCTTGTGTGAGCAACAGTAATTGTGTCTATCTAAAGTCACTGAACTAGAATTTGAAAAGTTTGAAATAGTGCAGGGATAGCAAAGGTAGTTACCTGAACTGTGTCTCTTCGTGAGCTGTGAATACGATGCTGTTACTTCCACTTCTGCCTAGAACAGGTTTATGATGTTTATTTAGTGGATTTGTTTGGGATTTTTTTAAGTAATAGAAAGGTGGAAACAGTGGAATGCTATACCTTTTAATTAGAAATTACAATAGTTTTTAATTGCACAGTTGGCAACCATAGCAAGCCAGATACTGCAGCAAAAATGGGATTGTGGGGGGGGTCATGGTAGCAAAAATTGGAGACTAACTCAAATCTTTTATTTCAGGAAAAGATAACACTGAAACAGAAGGATGGGTTGTCTCTTCTGAATCCTGTAGCTTTTTGTCTATTGGTGCAGAGTAAGTGCCCTGATTCCCACTTTATCTGAAAGCTCCTCCTTAGGCAGTGATTAAACATTAAATCCCAAATTGCCAAATATCATACAGCATGAAAGACACCAAGGATTAGTTTTCTATGGAGGATGTTTTTGCTAGTCCTGGGGTTTGCCAGTTTATTTTCTCAAACAGCTGATTGTAAAAAAAAGAATTATGTGTGCAGAAAGTAACAGTAAAGACAACTACTATCACAAAGTAGATGCCTCTTATTTGTTGCATTATACCTGACTACCCATATAACTTACTCATTTCTCCCTCATTTGCAGCAGCATAGTTGTATTATGAAATAATTCTTCACGTACAGAAAAGTTACATTGGTAGCTTACAGGCTGAAATAATCTGAGTTTTAGCATACGCTGTCTGGTAAGCTCACCTCCTTGTTAGAAAAAAATTAACTGTTTTCCGAAACTTCTTTGAAATCTCTTAAGAGAAGCTCACTATGTAGGACCACCAGCTGAATCCTGTGTGTTTTTAAAAAAGCAATTTTGTCTAAACTTCTGCTGTAGCTAGTGCTGCTGCCTGCTACTGCTAGTATGTGACCAGTGAATAAACACAGATTTGCTCGCCTCTGATTTGAATCTCCAGAATATTTCAATATTTTGGGATAGATTTAGATTGACTTTGTTAGAATAGCCACCTGAGGACTCATTAAAGGATCTAGAAAAATGTTTAATAAGGTTAAACACTAACATAGTAAACCTAAACTATTCCATATTTTAAACCTATTCTGTATTTCTGCAGATTTGAGAAATAAAATGTACATTTCTAGTCAGCTTTATGTCATTTGGGGGTAGCTATTTGTCCTCTCTAGACAGATATTTCTCTAGATTTGGCTTGTGCGGCAGGATTATTTTGGCTACCACCTCTATTCTTGATTATATTTCTTATATTGCACTGTAAGGTTTATTAGCTTTCATAGAAAAGTTCTCTAGTATTGATACAGGACTATATTATTAAAATATATTCAATCTCAATTAAGCCTGTGCAGTATGTCTCACACATAGGACAAATACCATAATTCTCTGGTACTAAGTATTAGTTTATTGCTTTTGGATATTAATTCAGACTGTTTGAGTAAGGGTCACTTGTCTAAGCATGTTGGTCTTAAAATGCTTCAGGTCAAATCCTACGATGGAAGCAAGTTGTCATGTTATGACGTTCAAAAACATTTTTTCCTGCCTGTGGACTCTTGTTTGTACTTCAGAATGATCATCCAGCTTCAGGACATTTCTAACGTCTCTGTATTTCCTTTTCAAGGTACTACCGGGAGGTCCTTCCTGGAGAGATTGTGAAAATATCCAGACACGATGTCCAGACACTGGATGTTGTACGGAGACCTGAAGGAGATCCGTCAGCATTCTGCATCTTTGAATATGTTTATTTTGCAAGGCCAGACAGTATTTTTGAAGGTACAAAAATGTAACTTACAGAGCTCTTCCCCAAATAGTGGAAGATGTTATTGTGGAGCATAATGACTCTGGGATCATAGTAGAGTACCGCTGAATATAAGCTTGCAGAGCACAGCAGGGACAGAATGGGCTGGCAAAGCTTTAGAGATAAAACTCATCAGGAGGAGCATGTAACATGACCTTCCTGTTTCCGGATGTGGATACAGCCTGAGAGGGGCTGCCTGCATCCCTCCTTCTGTGGGAGGGATGAAAAGGGCCACGAACATGATTAAGGTACATGAAATATCTTTTAAAAGTGAGAGACTGAAGAAAGGAACTTTATTGGTTCTTGGGAAACATTTTAAAAATTAGGCTTATGAAATAGGATTTACAAAATAACTTTATTTTGATATTTTCTTTGCAATAAGTGTCATTTCAGGAAGATGCCTTTAATTTAACTTGTAAATCTATGCATTATCTAAGTACTTGGCATTGTCAGTGTAATGCCTTTATTAGTATTTCAGTAGAAGCCCTCAAAAATTGTCTCAGCGACAAGATACTAGCCAGGACTCTCATGTCTGGCAAACATCGTCTTCCTTGCTTTCTAGGGACATGCTATCCATTGATCCAATACAGTTCCCCACCCTTACAAAGCCAGTTTCATCCCAAATTCCTTTGCTTTCACAAGCACCTTACCCTTCAGTATCCTCACTTCTTACATTCCTTAGTACTGCTGCTGTAGCCTTTGCTGTGCCTCATCTCATCACAATACTTCCAGTTCTTTCCCATGTTGCAAATTTTTTAGGACCTTAAAAGCTTCTGAGTCCTCTTATCCCCTTACTAAATTCAGGGTGAATTTTGCCAACTGATTCAAAGTCAGTAAGCGGACAGAAGCAGGCAGCAGGATTCTGTCTGTTGGAAAAAGCAGTCTAAAAATAGAATATGCATGTTATGAACAGGCAGGCATAATTTCTATTTCTTTCCTCCTGCAAACAGATTTTGAAACATCCACAGGACCTTTAGTTAGCTACCCAATTAGGGCAAACTGGATTTTCATTCTCTGTGTAGCGATACGAATGTGAATGTTACAATGTGACATTATGGAAGGAAATAAAAAATGACCTTATGCAAGTGACTGCTTATTAGTTCTGGATCTTTTCTCACTGACTTCTGTGTCTACAGCTTGACACAGAAATTTGTACAGAAAACCGAGAGGAAATCTGAGCCATGCATACCAAGAAAAACACTTCTTTCTGTTCTTAGGTCAGATGGTGTATTCAGTCCGCAGAAGATGTGGGCAGCAGCTTGCTATTGAAGCACCTGTGGAAGCAGACCTGGTCAGCACTGTTCCAGAGTCTGCAACCCCAGCAGCTCTTGGTTATGCTGAAAAGGTATATGTTACCTTGCTCTTTTTTTTCCCCCAAGCGTATTTACACGTATCTGTTTTTGTAATGGGCTGTAATGACGTGGGCTGTTAGAGTTGCATATTGATGAAGCTTTACATCTTCAGTACGCAGGCTACTCCTGTTGAGTACTCTGCCTTGTTTTTTCTGTCATTATTCCTCTATATTAAAGTATTTAAACATTTTTTGGTTACTGTGAAGCCATACTAAGTCCTAAGGTCGCTTTAAAAAACAGTAACTGAGAATAACAAGTCCTTCTATATTAATTCTGTTTTCTCCTGTTTGCAGTGTGGACTACCATATGTTGAAGTACTCTGTAAAAATCGATATGTAGGGAGAACATTTATCCAGCCAAATATGAGGTTACGGCAACTTGGTGTTGCAAAGAAGTTTGGTGTTCTGTCTGATAATTTTAAAGGCAAACGAGTTGTTATCATTGATGATTCAATTGTGAGAGGCAATACCATTTCACCCATAATAAAACTACTGAGAGAATCAGGAGCCAGAGAGGTAAGTTAATTTTAAGTCAGTACAATAAAGATGTAAATAGAAGTTGATGGGAGGTTAAAGCACGGGGGTTTGTCTTCATTTGTACTATACATTGTTTCCTTATTTAAAAGGACAAATGTGGAAAAAACCAATGGCTACTGTGTGTTTATTGTGAAGATAGGTTCAGAAGGTTCTTTAGTGTGAGTGTGACTTTTGGGTGCTTGAGGTGAGTGGAACATGTCTCCGCTTACAAAGCACTATCTGGCAAATAAAAAGAGAATGGAATACAAATTAGTTAAGATCAGAAAACCGAGTATTCCTGATGGCTGACTTGTGGAAGTGCATAAAGTACAACCATATGCTGCTGTAAATACCACATGCCTTAAGTCACCAGAGCACCATTTTTTTAAGTGATAAAGATTTTTAAAGCAAAACTGTGCAAGTCAGTCACTAGAGCAGAAATGTCCTGTATAATGTTTGATTTTGTAAGCTGAAACTTGTTTATCAAGAACTGAACACCATAGAAGATACGTAAAATCAGGATGGAACCTTCTAAGAACATTAGGAAATACTGTAAAAAATAAGTTCTAAACCTGTCTTACCTTCTCCTGCTGTGTTGGCATCTGAATAAAACTTTATCTTGCTTTTAACCCTTCAGTGATTTCTGTGCAGTGCTGTGTTCTGTTCATTATCACTGTGCAGAATTGAGACTTTGCTATTATGTTACGATCTGCTGACCGTCAACTTACATCAGCCTGGTTTGAAACTGTTTTTATTCAGGTGCACATCCGTGTAGCTTCACCTCCCATAAGATTTCCTTGTTACATGGGAATAAACATTCCAACTAAAGAAGAACTCATTGCCAACAGACCTGAATTTCATGATCTTGCAAACTATATAGGTAAATGCTACTTTCTTTTTTTTTTTTTCTTGAGAGAGTTTTCAACTGTATTTTATAGTCTACTTCAAAATAAAGCAGAACATATCAAGGGACCAGTGGCAAAACTGTCTAAAGAACTGTAAGGTTGGTAAGCTAGGTGTCTGCATTGTGAGTACTCTACCGATCAAACCACTTTAGCTACACGCCTTTTTTTTAACACAGTTAGGGAACTGTATTTGTCAAAACAATAGAAGGTATTAGAATAATTGCATAAGTTGCAAATAAAATATGACAACAAAGCTTCCCAATACTTAAAGCTCCTTCTGAGAAGCTTGACAAAAAGGAGCTACTGCAGTCAAAATACCAGGAAGAAAGTAAGTGGTGAAAATCTGTCCTATAATGAAAAGCGGATGAAGTTTCACTTTCGTGAGATACTCTTAAAAATATATTCAGAATTTGTAAACGCCCACTGAATTTTCTACAAATTGGCATTTATGTAAATAATTTTAACTGCATTATATATTTCACTTTGAAAGAAATGACATTTGAAACCAATCGAAGAATGTTAAAAACCTTCTGAAATTTCAAGTCATGTTTGCAGCAGAACAAAAGAAGGATCGACAGTTTATGTTCCACTCTAAACTCCAATTTCCTGTGTTAAATACTTACTTTCACTGTCTAATACTGCAATGAATTTTTTTTTCCAAAATTATTGTGAAGGTGTGTGGAAATGTTTCAAGTTTGTAGGATCTCATTTTTAAGTATTATTCACCATGAGTGCAAAGGATAGAAAACTAATGGTATGACAAGGCTATCAAACATTCCTACTGCTAGAAAATTTGCATTAATCCATCATGATTTTCTTTTAACATGATGGTCTTCCCCTCCTCCAAGTCCCAGAGAAACCTGGTAGTCCTTGGTGCTCAGATTTGGGAAGCACTAGTCACACACGCATCCATTTTCAGACCTGAACTAAGGTTAACTCTGGGAGACTACAGGGAGTGTAGGGAGTCTTAGGACACACTCTGGACTTTGCTTCTGTTTTTGCAGTTATGTGTCACGTATTTGTTCTCAACAGAACATTCTGTGTAGATTTCAGTGTCTGCTCCCTGCACAAAGCATTTGAGAAGGGCAAGACATATTATGATCTTAAAAATTTTCATAGTCCCTCTCTTTAGTTAAGGTGATCCACCTGGCATCATAATCCAGAGGATAATGCGACTGCATTTCCAAAGAGCACTGCATTTGGTACAGTATTGCAGCTTTAACTGACGACTCTTTATTTCCTCTAGGAGCAGACAGTGTTGTCTATCTTTCTGTGGAAGGGTTGGTATCCTCTGTGCAAGAAAGCATCAAAGCAAGACGGGACAGCAATCCTAAAACCCAGAAGTCACTTCTTGGAAAGCTTGGTCATTGCACGGCGTGTCTCACTGGAGACTATCCTGTTGAGCTGGAATGGTGAACTTTTAGTGGATGGACATCAGTTCATAGGTTGTTGAATGTACCTTTTCCAGTGATGCCTTCTTGCTAAATATTAGCCTTCTTGCATTTAGGTAAAACAGAAGCCTTATGACAGCTAACTAATTACTGTTACTAAAACACTTCTTTAAGTAAAGACTTACAGAAAGTCCGATGTGCTGATGAAAACAATGTAAGCAGATTAAAATACAAAATTATATAGTTTTGATGCACAGTCGTGCCTTCTATTTTCTCACAAAATGCTATAAAAACCAAAGTTTTTTTAATTACGTAGAAGTCACAAGAGTTTGTTGTTTCAGTCTTTCCCTGAAAGCTTCCCCATTAGACTTGTTCACAAAGCACAAATCGTGCGATGATGTAATTTCAAATTATCAAAGTCTTAATGCAGAAGTATCTGAAGTTTGCTTTTCTCCTTAGGAAAAATACCAGATTCTGAAGAATGAAATTGCTTCCTCAGCAGTTCTTGCTTAGGCTTTTAAAGAATAGAAGCATCTAACTTTTGCATACAAACAGCCTTTATTAATTGAGGCCTTTGTAACAGATTCTATGCACATGATGTCTAACATGATTTTTAAAAATGAAGACTCAGGGAAATGCTCAGCCAAAAGCTCTCTAGTTTTGTAACTTTAAAATTATGTTTTAGAAGTCGTGTGATTACATTATCTCTGTGTGCTTCTATCGGTTGCCAACACAATGTGGAAGGAGAAAAAAATACTTGGCACTGCCATTCTGTTTTCTGTTTTACACCTTGTTGTCTCTGGAATAAGTCTGACAGTTTCTGAAGTGTACTTTCCATGCATCAACATCCAAAGTAAACTAAAAAAAACAAACAACTTTCCATTCTTAGCCATAAAAAAGATATATTAAATGAAGATCATGAGATGTTTTGGATATAGCCTTATTTTACTACATTACTGCTGTTAGAATAAATGTAATGTTTAAGAGAAACTCAAGTGTTCTGAAGAACCATTAGCTGTTAAATGCATTGTGTTCAGTTGGTCACAATTACACAGTTACTGGTATACAGGAAGATCACCTGGCCAGTGAACCACTAGCTGAAAATGGAAAAGCACCTTTTCAAAACTATTGCAAATTTACGCACAATTTTAAAAATATTTTGTATACCTCAGTCTTTCTTACTGAATACCAGCAACTTAGATTTTCTATTTAATATTGTGTATTTTGGCCTTATAATTGTTTGTGACACTGTTAAAAAAATAAATAGAAAAGTTTAAGAGCTTCTTCCTTCCCCATCATCTTCCACGTAGTCGAGAATTACAGGACTGCTGATTAAATTCAAAAGGGAGTTTTCTTATGTGGGATTTGTAGCAATTGTGCCTGACTGACAATCACAACACGAAGTCCTAGTTTGAACAAGCATGTAAATGCACGTGCTTTAATGACGTCAAGACTGCGACTGGTGCAGTGGAATGAGAACCTACTTGCAGCCAAACCTATGGGAGAACCTTGCTTTGATGAGCATTGGGCTCTTACTGTGCCTCTTCACCAGCATCCAGATCTGCATATTGGGGATGTATGTGGATCTCTTCTAATTAGCAAGTTCGGTTTTTTAACAGAACCGTAACAGTTCGTCTGGACAGGAAATTGAACAAAACCAGAACAGGGTGGACATTGACCACCCCCTCTTCCAGGTTAACCAGGAAGGAGTATGAAGAAACAGAAAAACTGTTGTGAACATTTTTCACTGTTCTTCTTTCCCACCCTCAAATCTTTTTTAGAAGGGCTAAATTGAGCTCTTGGATTACAATTACACGTGAGGAGCCCTTTATATGTGAGATAGACATTTAGATGCACAGTGTAACAAGTCTGTCTGTCTGTAATCGTCCACAGGACAGACTGGAAATGAAACTTGTGCAAATTCTCTTTTAACGTGCTTTCAACAAAATGCTATTTTTGAAGTCCAGTAACAATTGTTTTAATGTGATTTGAGCATTGGGTGGCATAATTCTAATTCCAAAAAAAATTAATCCCATTGCCTTTTCCCCCCTCCACGTTATGCAAATGAATTCTGTCCGCTACTGTGAGCACTGTAATTCTTGGATGCACTGCAATGCTGAATCTTAATTATGTATTTTTTCAAAATCGTAAGTTAAAGAGGAGATACTTTTCAAGTGTCATTTTATTCTGACAGCTGGGTTTATGCTTCAGGTTACTAGACCCTTTTTATCACATACAGCCAGCACACACATCACTGAGCGTGCTGAAGGAGAAAACTCTGGCTTTAAGTGTCGCTGTTTGCATCAATGTTTTACTGTGAAACCGTTTCTGCTGTATTACCCGTGTGCAACTGTGCCAAACTATCACTTAAGAGAATGTGATGAGCAGTTGAAAGCTAATGTCTAACTTCTCCCATGCAAACATTAAAAATGGTTGTGAACTGGTCTTCTCGTTCTCTCCCTCTGCGGCATCCCCGGCACCATGCGCAGAGGCTTATTTAGTAAGGACACCGTGAATGCACCACAGAGCCACAGCAAATCATTTACTGTGAGGGGGGTGAGGCACTGGCACAGGTTGCCCAGAGAAGGTGTGGATGCCCCATCCCTGGGAAGTGTTCAAAGTCAGGGTGGATGGGCCACTGAGCAACCTGGTCTAGTGAAAGGTGTCCCTGCTCACAGCAGGGTGTTGGAACTAGAGAATTTTTAAGGTCCCTTCCAATCCTTAACATTCCACAATTCTATGACTTTGTGTCATTAAATCACGCGCGCGGCCCCCAGGGCAGTACCGGTGCCCGCCTCCCAGCACCGCTCCCGCTACCGCCACCCTCACTCCCCGCTGGCGGCCCTAAATCGTATCCGGGGGTGGAAGCCCACCCCGTCCGCCGCCGTTCGCCCCGCCGGGAGCCGGGCGTGGGCTGGCTGCAGGGGCCGCTCCAGAGCACGGTCCAGAGATTGCTGCAGGAGCCGCTCCCGGGGATGGTCCGAGGGCCTCCCGGCTCCAGCACAGGAGAAGGGCGGAGCTCCCGCACCACAGGCCGGACGTGACGTCCCCGCCCGCACCGGCAGGAAGGCCCGTACCACCTCCCGGGGCGGGGGGGACGGACACACGGGAACGGAGAGAAGTGAACTGTGAGCGGGGCGGGGGAACCCTGCCCTTCGCCCCAGCCATCTGCATTTGTTTTATCCCCTTTTCCATGTCTGCCGGGGGCAGCGGGGAAGGCCCTGGCGCACTCGCTGTTCCTCTCTTCTCCCTCCTTCCCTCAGGAAGCAATGGCGCAGGGCTCTGACGGAGCAGGCGCTGCTTGTGGATGCCCAAACGGCGCGACGGTCGCTGGCCAATGAGAGCACGGCATTACCGCGCCCCGCCAATCGGAGGCGCCACCGCTGCCGGGCTGGGGCGGGGCCAGGAGGGCGAAGACAAGTGCCGCGGGTGGGGGTCCCGGGGAGCGCCGGCAAGTGCCGCGGGTGGGGATCCCGAGGGGTGCCGGCAAGTGCCGCGGGTGGGGATCTCTGGGAGCGCCGGCAAGTGCCGCGGGTAAGGATCCCGAGGGGTGCCGGCAAGTGCCGCGGGTAAGGATCCCGAGGGGTGCCGGCAAGTGCCGCGGGTGGGGATCTCTGGGAGCGCCGGCAAGTGCCGCGGGTGAGGGTCCCGGAGAGCGCCGGCAAGTGCTTTGGTAGGGATCTCTGGAGCGCCGGCGACTGCCGCGGGTGGGGGTCCCGAGGGGTGCCGGCAAGTGCCGCGGGTGCGGGTCCCGGGGAGCGCCGGCAAGTGCCGCAGGTAAGGATCCCGGGGAGCGCCGGCAAGTGCCGCAGGTAAGGATCCCGGGGAGCGCCAGCAAGTGCCGCGGGTGGGGGTCCCGGGGAGCGCCAGGAGCCGCCGGGCCGTGCCCGTCCCCGTCCCGTGTGGAAACGGGGTAACCTAAAAGAGGCGAGCGAGAGCCAGAGCCCGGATCCGTCCGGTCACCGGTCGGGGCTTGGCGGGAGGGCTCGTGGGGCAGAAACGGGCACCAGCACGAGCAGCGCTCGAAAAGTTCACGTTTGGAGGGTTTCTGCTTGTGAAGGAAGGATTCGTATTTCACAATTCCATTGAAAGAGTTATTAATTAATTAACTGTGTTAATGAAGTTATTAATTCAGTGATGCCCAGCTTTAAAAATAAGAGTGTACCGGTGAGGAACAAACTACCTCTGTACAAGTCAAGAATACAGCTTTGCACCTTGTGCAGTCTAAGATGTGGTAGAGCTGTGTGTTCTCTGCCATGAATCTTTTTCTTTCTTTCTTTCTTTCTGATAGTGTTTTGTGTGCCTTTATAGTCCGACGGAAGTGTTGAAAGTGAGAAGGCGACCATGCAGTCCGGTCCGTGGTTCTCCCAGGGGGACTGAAGCGATGCAGCCGCGATGATGCTTCAGGAGCTGGTGGCTCGGGCGGCCGGCCTGCACTCGGACAGAGCAGCAGTTTGGTTTGACGAATGCACTGGGAAGCCTCCAGCCTTCTACACCTATGCCACGGTGGTGGAGCTTGCCGTGGAACTGACAGCTTTCCTTCGGAAGCACTGTGACCACCGAGGCAAATGCGAAATAGGCCTTTACTGCTATCCAGGAATAAACTTGCCGTCTTGGATCTTAGGGTAATGGTTTGAATGCTTGTGCTGTGTGTTGGTTTTTTAAGGGTTATTTCTGTTAAAGCAAAGTTTGCCGTTTTTTAGATTTGTAATAACAACGAAAATGTAGTAATAGCATAGTAATGTAATCAAGGTGCTGGGCTCTTGCATCATTTAGGGAAAAATATGGCAATATTACAATTTTTTGAGAAGTCATTGCTAAAATATTTCTGAATCTTAAGTTCTAAAGATGTAAACTGTCTGTAACTGCATCCTTTCATTAAAAGTGGTTTAGCATGTTTATAGATGTACAGAAAAATTAATGACTAGTATCTTTGTTCTGCTTGTTTAAAACTGGAAGTGATCTGACAGAAACATCTATTGAGAAAAGAACTGGGCAGGCTTTTTTAATGTATTGTCTTGCTGGCAAAAAAAAAAAAAGATGCTGTGAAGGCAAATTCCATGTTTTAAGGTAAATGAATATACATTTAATGTTCCATTACAAATATTGCAGAAAGAAGTAATGAGCAATGTAACACTAAAGTGATATTGATTAACTAATGGCCAGGAAGTTGAAATGCTTGTGATCTCAACACTCATGTTAATCCAGCAATTTTTAAAATCCTTCTTCCGCTGATGAATTCTAATGTTTGTATCCTTTATATAGGTATCTTTTGTATTCTTAGCATTTATGATGTGATCCTGACTATCACAGGATCACAGGCATATTTTTTCAGCTGATGAATACAGCAGCAATTGTGCTTCCTGGGGGCCTGTGTCAGGATTTTCCTATTGTCACACCGCATGTAAAATACACAATGGCACGAGAAGAGGTGCCACAGCAGAGGATAAAGATTTCAGTGGAGTGAGCAAGCACTGTAATCATAAACCTCCCACAAGCACTGAGGAACTTTCTCACTGGTCAAGGAAATGCTTTTGCCCCAGTGCAGCAGTGGAGCGGGTTGCTCTGAGATGTTGTGCAGGCACCATCCCTGGAGGTGTTCAAAACCTGACTGGACAAAGACCTGGACAATCTGGTCGGGTGTCACAGCTGGCTCTGCCTGAGCAGGAGGTCGAACTCAGCATACTGAGGTCCCTTGCAGCCTGATTTGTCCTATATCCCATTAAGTGCTTACTAGTGACTGCAGGAACATGCAGGATGCGTCCACGTCTCCATTCAGGACCTTGGCGTTACTGCAGTGGCAAACCACTTGCACAGAGAGGAAGTATAATAAATTGTACGTACAGTACAGGACACACGTACAGTACAGAACCCAACAGCAGAGCAAATGTGAGGATTTTTGGGGACCCTTCATACTTGAGTCGCCGCTTAACTCGCTTTGGTGTTCGGGGCGGTAGCGAATTCCAGTGCTTGTGGTTATCCGGGAGCGCCGCTAGAGGGGGCAGGGAGCGGGCGCTGCGGGGCAGGGAACGGGAGCGCCGGGGCTTGGAGCTCCTCTGCCTGCCTGGTGGGAAAGGCATCCCGGGGAGTGCTTAGGTTGTCTTACGCTGCGTTCTTTAGACGCGCAGGAAAGTGTTCTCAGCGTGCAGGCTCTTGGTACTTTTTAGAGTGCCTTTGTACATGTCGTATATGGATAAATGGAAAGCTTGTATTTCTGTTTCTAGTCAATACCAGAAGGTTTAAAAGTGTGATGCTTTTGATGTCAGTGGTACCTTTTGTCATCGCCAACTTGCTTGGCCAGAAATAGTATTGAATGTTTTCATCTAGCTTTAATCTTTTCCCTTGCTGTAAAAGACCAAAAGGCAACACTGATTTTCATCCTTCTTTGTCATCAACAAGATGTTTAAAAATCATGTTATGACTACATTTTCTAGCTGAGGCAACTATAAAAGTATAAAAGAAATTTTGGCAAAATTTAAGAGGATTTTCTTATGTTTTTGGGGTTTTTTTAATTAGTTTAAAACATTTGTGTTTTAATAGAATCCTTCAAGTTCCAGCTGCCTATTCACCTATTGATCCAGATGCACCACCAACCATATCCACTTACTTCATGAAGAAAAGCAATCTTCAGTATATTCTTGTTGAGAATGACAAAATGAATGTAAGTGTTCATGCTTCTACAGGAAACATTAAAGAGCAATTTAAACGTGTAGATATGCAGATTGAATTCTGTTTTAATAAGCTTGGATGGCGTCCTTTTGTATTTTCATGGCAAAAGGTTGTCTTTATTATTCTGAAAAGAGCATCTTTAAAATCAGAAGTACAAAATGCTTTTCTCCTCTTCAAAAAAAATTGCCTTCTTTCTTGTTACACTATTGTTCAGGCAAGCTTGTTGGGCACTGACATTGGAAGACTTTTCCAGACTTGTTTCTTAATATGTCAAGGTTAAAAGTTGGAAATCTGCAGTAGTTAAAAAAAGCTCCTCCATTTAATACTTTGGTTTCTCTTTGTCTAACTCCTCCCAAATCTTATACCCATACTCATTGCAAAGGGAATAGACAAGTTGTAATTCGGATTCCTTGGTCTTCTGCAGCATTCTTTTGTATATTTTACCTTTCTTTTTTTATTTGCTCAGGTAACTGTTTATTTTGCATTTATGAAGTCTGTGTTCACTCATTTAATTTATAGAAATACATGAGCTTATAACTGTCTGATGTGTGTCCTCCAGAAGTGGAGGTGTGAAAAATCACAGCTTGTTTGTTTGAAATGCTGTTTCCTATTTCATTGCCTACAGTAGAACAACAGCAGTGCCTCCTGAGTTCCACTGTTTGAATTGTTCATTTTCTCTTGCAGAAATTCCGGATGTCCCACGCTGGCTGTTTTTACCACAATTCCTCTGCCATAGAACATATTGGTTTAACTCTCTTCCAAATGAGCTCAAGCAACACTGATTTAAGTTCACAAGAAGACAATATGAAAAGTAAATGTGAGCCTTTCAAAGCTGTGGATAACTCGCAGCCAGGATATACCATTTGCCCAGATCAAACCAAAGTAAAAACCTCAGAAGGAGGATACATGGATGCTGGCCAGAAAGACACTTTAGCGTATGTCCTGCATACATCAGGAACTACAGGGATCCCCAAAATAGTCAGAGTGCCTCATAAATGTATAGTGCCAAATATTCAGCATCTTAAGTAAGTGTGGTTTTCAGTTTTCCTTTCAACTGCTTTTACAAATCTGATGTTTTAAGGATTTATTTTTTTTAATACTTCAGGGTGTAGGTAGGGGGTTTTTGCTGACACAGTTTCACTTCTTCCTCCTTATCTGCCTTTGTGGTTTTTTGCTTTTATTTCCAAGCAGAATCGTGTAACTTTTTTTTCTCTATCAGTATTTTACTTCTATGGTGCTTTGCCTTCATTTTTGAGGGCTGTGCTTCGAATAGTACACTGTTGCTCTAAGTTTTGTATCATCGTCTGGCTTGTGGCTTAAAAGAAATAGACAACAAAATTCATCATTTGTTCACAGTTATATTTACTGTAGTTCTGTAGTTCTTAAATCCTAATTCCTTTTTAAGCTATACAGGTTTCTTTCTGTTTCATTTCATATAAAAACAAATCTATTATGGAAAATACAATCTTTTTTCTTCCTTTTTTTTTTCCCTTTCTTTTTCTTTGCTTTTTCTTTATCCTTTTTTTTTAATGAGCATCTGTTAGTTGAAATATGCCTTTCAGTAAACTCTATTGGTGTGTAATATGGTGGGTATCTTCATAAAACACATCATTAGTGAAATCAACAGTTACAGTCCAGGAGCTCTTGCTCAAATTACCTGCCTACATATTCAGAGCCCTTAAGATCTGAGCTTTGCTAATGCACATTTCTTTCATGCTTTCATTCTTCTAGTCTGGAAGGTTTTTTTGACCCCATGCATCAGATTTGTAATTCCTAGCTTTCTTATCCTAGATCCATATTTGAGATCACACAGGATGATGTGCTATTCCTGGCTTCTCCTCTCACATTTGACCCGTCTGTGGTTGAATTGTTCGTGGCTCTGACAAGTGGAGCCTCTATTCTTGTAGTACCAAACACTGTGAAAATGATGCCTGTGGAGCTCTCTGCTGCTCTGTTTCACCACCACCACGTGACAGTGTTGCAGGTAGGCAAAGCCTGAGTGTCTCCAGTGTCTTGCTTCTCACTTTTGCTAATGTGTACTGCTTTTTCATCAGCCTAGAATCTAATGTTAGTAGGACAGGAGTGTTCTTGCTCAATGGCAGTAGCTATCCTTTTTGTTGTAGAGTGTTAGCTGTCTAGAACATTACCATTTGATCAAAACCTCAAACATTTTGTGATAGGAAACACTGAGCTAAAGATTATTTTAAGAAACCTTTACTTATTAAGAGTTAAATGAATTATTCTGTTAATTAAACTTTTTGTTCTGAAGAATCTGGTAATAGGGTAGACTGTTACAGACATTTTAGACACTTTTTAATGGGCTTGATCTTGGAGCCTTTCCTCATAAACAACTTTTAATGGTAGTTTTTATGCTAAAAGTACAACTAAACCAGTGCTATATATAGGGTGGTAAAATGTCATTTTTACAATAACGAGAACAAGGTAACAATTGGTTTCAGAGCAATACTTACTGTTTTCATGTCACCTGGTGAGGCTTCATGCATCTCCACCTGGCTACACCCTCCTTTCAGGCAGTTGTAGAGAGGAATAAGGTCTCCCTGAGCCTCCTTTTCTCCAGGCTAAACACCCCCAGCTCCCTCAGCCGCTCCTTGTAGGATTTGCATTCCAGACCCTATTCCATTTCCTTTTTTTTTTTTTTTTTGTAAGAATAGTGGTAGTTGACATTGTGGGGTGTAAATTTAAGATTAGTGAGGAGCTGACTGAAGATTCCACTGCAGAAAAAAAATCCATTATTTAGAAATCTTTTGTAACTGTTCTCTGCTCTTAGTTTTATTTGTTAGGATTGCTATAAATGGTGTAGATTATCCTATGATATACAAGTTTCATCATCAGTTTAGCTCAGTCGCTTTTCAAAAAAAAATCTGAGATACTACTCTCTATTAGCAAGATTTTTTAAGTATGTCTTTTAAGACTTTTAAAGATATGTATGTTAAGCATGTTAAGCAGTAGTAAAGGCAAAATTTCATGAATGAAAGTTGTTGAGATGTCTTTCTAAGAAAAGTTTGATTTTTTCTTTTTTGTATAACCATCCTAGTCAGTGAAGGAAGGGCTTCTCAGCCAAATAATTGAAAAAAATGTTCTCCTTACAGCTTAACTGATGGATGAGTAATTTTATGATGTTTCTTTAATAATAGAAAGACATTACCTCCCCCGTTGACTTTTTTGAGCAGACTTGAAAAATCTAAAAAGTGATTGCGAGGGAGGGAAGAGTATAATTTGTTGTTGTTGTTGTTGCTGTAATTCACTAAAATTAAAATTATCAGTTGAAAAAAGATGGTCTTCATCTATTGCTAGAAAAAACGGATCTGGTAAGAAATCATCCCATTAATTTTCCAGTCTTCTTACTAGAAAAGTAGGCAAGAATGAGAGTGAAATGTGTCTGGTAAAACAATTTATATTTTTTTCCTTTCAGTGAAAGGACTCAACATCACCAATGGTTTTATAGAAATAGTTGTTTAAGGAAACTGATTTGGGTTTTATGTCTTTTCCCCCTGCTTATTTTAGTATGATGTGAAAGCTTTGAGAAAAACTAATTCTTGGAAACTGTTCTATTCACACAAAGCGAGGACAACCCAGAATCTGACATCCTAGGAATTTTTAGTGTTATGTAAGGTCTTTAGATGTTCTATATGCAGGTTAATCAGATGCATAGGTCATATTTTTGCTGTAACATTCTGGAATGAAAGGGAGAAAGGTTTAGACAATAACATGAAGAGAATACTATGTTGCTTTCTGTTTCCAAGTAATTAACATAAGAACCAATGTTCATACACTTGAGGTAATAGCTGAGACACAAAAGGGAACCCATAACACATCTGAGTAAAGAAGAAGCTCTGCAGAAGGACATAGATTGGTGCTGACAGTACTCATTAAAGGCCTTACATAAGGAACGAAATCTCACAAAACACCAGTGTGGTGGTTGATGCTATCTATCATACGTAGATGTTTTAAAGTACATCCATAATACAGCTATGCAGTAGATATGATAAAGCAGGAAGAGAGGTACACATGTAATGACAAAATGTAACAGGTCTTTCTCTTTTGTTTTAAATATGTATCATTCAGGCAACACCGACACTTCTCAGAAGGTTTGGAGCTCACATTATTAAATCAAGAGTGTTGTCTGCAAATACTTCGCTTCGTGTCTTAGCCCTTGGTGGTGAAGCATTTCCCGTACTGAGTCTTCTGAAAAGTTGGAAGCACGAGGAGAACAAAACAAGTATTTTTAATCTCTATGGTATTACTGAAGTGTCAAGCTGGGCCACTTGCTACAAAATTCCTGAGGAGGTTTTTAGTGCCGATTTTAGGTAGGAAAATTCACTGTTCTCAATGGCTTGGCATGTGAATGATGAAAATCACCAGAAATAGAACCTCAGTCTCCTGTTACCAGGACTACTGAGTCCTCATGAGTGTTTATACTGTTATAAGTTACATTTGGGTTTCATGTGGAAATAGACTAATCCATTATCTCATGAGCCAGTACAGCCCCCCTCCCCCCACTATTTTAGTAGTGTGGATGACAGAAATTTGTCCAAAGTGGCTCACCCAAGGTTCCACAGTAATTTTACTTAAGCTTCAAGAAGGACTTTCTTTTCATCATTTATCACTCTGTCATTTTTCACTCCGTTTCTGACTTGTTTGTTTGGCTTTTTTTTTTCATCTTATTTTATAGAGTCATGCAAGGTACTTCCAGTTATCTCAGTGTTTCATTTTCTCTCTGAAATGTGTAATTATCCCATGGCAAAATAATTATACATGCAATTTGAGTTAAATGTGTCCTACAAAATGGGATGGTTTGCGCAAATGATGTGATATATTAACCTGATGCTTAAACCCTCGAAGACTAAAAATGGTGCATTGTCACGAAGTGTTACTAAATTCTCATGTAAAACTCATTTTCTCTGAGTTCAAACGTAAAATGTAATACTTTAAAAAAGAAATTGAACTGGAATCCATGCCAACATTATTTTAAGTTGCTTTAAGTTTTAGGTTTTGCTTTGCTGAGGAAAGTACATTATTCTATACTCCCACGCAGAAATAGCTTCTATATTCAATAAATGAGGTCCTGCAACTGCTTGAAGAGGCTGGAGAATAAAGGGAAAGGAAGGAGTTGGTCAGTAGTTCAAGAGAAGTCTATAAATAGATACATGACATTGAAAGGACAGTTTCTTGTATTTCAGTCTTTTCTGAACTGAACATTTTCTAAATCTTTTTCTGAACTTTTCTTAACTGTACTTATTAAAATAGAGTAAAACCTCAAATTAGGCAGGGAAAAATGAGTTAGAAAGCAGTTACACATGTTTAAACTGGTTGACTTGATGGTTGTTTCAATCTGAGAGACTTAAAAGTTAACTGATATGCTTGGGGTTCTGTCAGGGTATTTCAGGGTCCATTCAGGCCTTATTTTCTATCATTCTGTGGGTTTTTCTGGTATGTATTAATGACACCCATGCACACTGATAAGGTTTTTAATTTTTAATGAATTGATATGTTTTTAAAGAAGAAGCATTTGTAGAAAGAAGTCCCAAGCATCTACTTTTGCCAGTCCTTTAAAAAACCACATGCTACCTGGTTTCTGGGACAGTTGTTTTGTGTTCAGAAGGGAAAGACTTCCACTGTTTCTCTCTAATATATTTAGGATGGATTTTCCTATACCTTTGGGATCACCGCTCCTTGGAACAAAACTTGAGGTCAGAGATGCCAACGGATCTGCAGTTCTTGAAGGCGAGGGACAAATATTTATAGGTTATTTTATATTTCTAATTCTTCTAAGATACTGTGCTTAGTTGATTGAGTTTTAATAATATATTGATTCTTTTACTTGATATTTGCCTGTGATATACAGATTAATATAGCATTTTAAGTTCTGATTGGGCTGGGAACCTTCTGATGGTATTTTAGGTTATTGGAATGATGAACAGGAAATTACCATCATTTTATCTGCAGACTGTGCCTTCATTATATCGACTTCTTTTTCCCTTCTTGCATTTTGACATTCTCAGCTGAAGTAATTTCTGTGTATTAACTGAATTAACTGCGTAGCCAGAATCATACATTGCAGGAGTTTAGACATTGATAATAATCTTTCAGTATTTCTTATAATGCTTGATAAAGTTTAAGAGAATTCGATAAAACACTCAATAATTTTCATTTGCGGATAGCCATTAAATACATATGACCACAATCTGGTTTTGTGTAGGTGGTGAAGAACGAATCTGCTTTCTTGATGATGAAATAACTGTGCCACTGGGTACAATGAGAGAAACGGGGGATTTTGTAAGAGTGAAGAATGCAAAGTTGTTCTTCTTGGGTCGGAAAGACAATCAGATTAAACGTCACGGCAAACGCTTTAATATTGAATGTCTGCAGCAGGTAAGTGCTCACATCCACAGAGCAGAGTATGCCACTATAAAAAGGCAGGTATAAGGAACACATTGTTGTCATCAGAAATGGGCATTTGCTTGTTTTCAGATGACTTTTAGGAGTCTGAAGGAATTTGGGGGTGTATTCTAAAAAATCTAGTCACCTAATTTAGGGAGGAGTTTTTTCTGAGTTCTTGGGAATCGGTTTTATTGTATGGTTTCTTCCAGGAGAACTGAGAACTGTATAAACATCTGAAAAGTACTGACTATAGTGATTGTTGTACAAGATTAAGTGTCATACTCCTGGATTGTGTCTCATTCGTGGCATTTTGGCAAATAATACATATATCTCTGAGTTCATTTTTACGTGAAATACAAGCTTCAGCTACAAGAGAAGATATTTCATAGGATGTTATGTAGGAATGTGAGAAAAATACAATTTTTAAAGGTGTGCACTTTTTTCATTGTTTTTTGCTTCTTTTACTCTATTGATGAACATCTGCGTTTCAAAGCAAGACTAATATTTTTTAATTACAGGCTGCTGAAGGTCTTTGCCAGGTAGAAGCTTGTGCAGTTACCTGGTATCAACAGGAAAAACTTATCCTGTTTGTCTTACCCAAAGATGATTTTGAAGAAAGAGAAACACTTCAAGAACTCCAGAAGCATGTACCAGCTTATGCAGTCCCTGATGAGATTGTAGTGATTAAAGCTTTGCCTTTAACATCACATGGTAAATGAAGCCATTAAGTACCCTTGCCGCTTGTTTTAATGGTATCTATTGCTTTCTTTAATTATTTTTTTTAATTGACCAAAATCCAGTATCTGATTCATGCTTTTAGAATATTTACATTAGATAACTAATGCCTAGTAGGAAATAATGGCATATGTATTATGTTTTCTTGATGTTTCATTTGAGAGTCAAGGAGTAGGGGAAAAATCAATTTGCTTTTAACACTGCACATTTCTTTCCTGCTGTTCCTGTTGCAGTCTGCAACAGAGCCCTCACTTCAACTGAGGAAAAGCCAGGCCGTGAAGGTGGGATTATGTGGGAGGGGTACATTTTCAAAAGCCTTACTGGGTTTCGTGCAGTTGATCAACTGTGTAAAAAAATGCAGATGCAGTAGAGTATGAATGAGAAAATGCACACAAGAATATAGTGACTAGTTGGGCAGAGCAAATTTTTAAAGTGTTAATACTAAAAAAGCAATGAAAAAAAATCGTCCTTTATTTTCTACAAAGGCAAAGTTGATGTATCTGAACTGAACAAGATTTACCAGAACCATCTAAACTCCAGAAGGCGTGACAGTAAGCTGAGTGACGCAGAGGAATTGTGGGAAAGATTGCAGTATTTATGGAAGGTAGTATTTTGAGCTGCCTTTTTATCTTTGCAAGTGGATCATTATACATGTGTCAGGAATTAAACAGTTTTAAGAAGTATGACTAATGCAACCAGAACATTCTAGCTGCCTATAGATTTAAGCAGTACAGCTCTTTTCTGTTCAGTTAATACTTAAATATATATAGTTCCTCTGCAGTGGCCAAGAGGGAGTCATTTATATTTCTCTATCAGATAAAACTGTAGGCTGTGGGGTATAAGCAATTAGCATAGAAAGAATGTAATCTGTCAGTAGTTTTTTGAATGCTGCTTCATGTGCCAAAAGAAGGTATCGCTAAAGAAAACAAGGAACTGGGACATGGAAACTTTCTAAAAAAATAGCTGCTGTGTTAGTAGAGTTTCTTATTTCTCAAGGTAATTATAAATTGAAGAGTCCTTTTTTTCAATAGATGGCACAGTTGCACAACTGTCTCTTGGACTGCCTGTTTGTATTGTTTCTAAATTTCTGTGCTGAAGACTTGTTTTCCAAGCTATTGAAATATGATGCCAAACAGTATTACTTTGTTTTTCAAAGGTGGACTTACAAGTTTCACCTGAAAGTGGGATTAACTGTGGCCTAGGACTTGAACGAGTAATTGTAGTAAACTTACTTGTCTGTGCCAATCCTTTTCACATTGATGGCTATGAAATGGTAACCCAAGGGAATGGATATGCCCTAGACCCATTATGGACAACAGAAGGTGGCTTCCAAAACAAAAGGATTTGGACTTCACACTCAGACTTAATAAGCAGGGAGTGCAGTGAGAGGTGACACAGTTACTGCTGTTTGTTGTAGTAACAGTGCCAAATGCAAAATCTTTCATGAACTGAAAGGCTTATAACTTCAAAAGTAGGTAGGTAAGTAGGTTACTTAAATAATTCAGAAGTAAAAAAGAACAGTTTATGTAAGTTTTATTAATAAAATAAAACACCTAAACTGAATTTATCAAAAGGCATCTATGTTTTATCTGCCGAGTTGTCCTTGATAAATGGTATTGAAAATGGCCAATCAACATATATCACAATTCCCTTTAATTCCTTAGGCTGCAGAATTGGAATTGAGCAAGACATTTTGTAGTACAGAACTAGTATGTCCCTGTTTCCTTGTTCCTCCCTAATTCTTGTTAGCTCCTCTAGCCCCCCCATGGCACTAACATGTTTCAGTGATTTTTTGCGGAGTAGTGAATTCTGTCAGTTGTTGATTTTTAGCAGGACTTCTAGTTGTTCAGGTGGATTCTACCCCGCCTGAGGTTTTATGTGTGTGGCATGATGTAACACTTATGGACTGGTACTTCTCTCCTTCTTTTATTCTCCAGTCTGTCCTCAGTCTTACAGGTGATTCCACTGGAATTTCTAAAGATGCAGTATTTCTGTACAGTGGTGGAGACTCCCTAAAGGCTCTACGATTTTTTGATGAAATTGAGATGTTAGTAGGCAAAGCTGTGCCTGGACTCCTTGAAGTTATTCTCAGCCACTCAATCGAAGAGGTTTACAGACATGTTCTTAAAATGCTGTTTCCAGATGAAGAACAATTAATGAATCCTGGCAATGTTGTGAAAAGAAAATTAAGAGGGAACAGTGGAGAGGAATTCCATGGAAAATATATTAAACTGACATCTGAAAGAGGTCTTGAGATTGATTCAGGATTAATTCCATTTATTGCACTGAACAGAGGAAATCATCTTTTCCCTGTGAATTTCACCCAGTCTTCTATGCAGCCCAAAAATACAGTACAGGCAGGAGTGGAACCACTACAGCAGCCATCCTTTCTGCATTCCAAGACTCCGATTGTAATGAAAAGCCACGTGCAAGGGTCTGAACTGGAGAACGGAATTTTAACAGTTGAAAACAAGGCAAATAAAAATGACTGTTCCTCCGCTCAGCAAATCCATGCAGAATGCAGTCATTTGCCAGTGGCGGAGTTGGCATTGCGCGTGAGGTGGAACTCAAACACGAGAAAATGTGTTGATGCATCACCACTGGTTATAATACCAGCTAAAGAACAAGTATCTGCATGTGTATATGTTGGCTCCCACTCCCATGCAATGCAGGCAATTGATCTGGATTTGGGAGAAATAAAATGGGAGAAGACCCTTGGAGATCGTATTGAATCTTCTGCCTGTGTATCCAAGTGTGGAAATTTCATTGTTGTCGGTACGTCGTTTGTTACAGCCTTCATTTTAAATTCTTTTTTCTGCTAAATACAAGATGAATGATAGAGAATCAAATTTCTTATCTCTGGTTGTCCTCCATCCATCAACTTCCATATCTGCCTCAGAACTAATTTATTGTAAAATAGAAACAGAAGGAAGAAGTAATTTAAGTTTCATGGTAACTAGTGATGGAGCTTATCTAACATATACACTTGCGATTTATTATATCCCCATTTATTAATAAGGACAGCTCTTAAATACAGGGAGGGAAACATTAATCAATGGCTACAGTTTCTTTTTTTAGTAGTAGATTAAGGTGTGGCATTTAAACTTGGTTTTTGGTTTTTTTTGAAGTATGGAAAGGTGATACAGTCTTAAAATGTCTTTGAAAATTGATAGTTAGAAATTAGTACATGGTACCTCGTACTGTTTTTCACAGGGTTTAATTATCTCATTTGACTCTTCTTTTTGGAAATGTAAAGAATATGTTTGGATGATTTTTTGGTTTTGTCATAACTGTTGTCAGCGGAGTTGCCATTATTTATCTTAGTGTCGTCTTTGTAGCTAATGCATCTACATCACTGGTCAGCACAGATGTCCAAGTGGTGAGGTTTTCTAATGCAAATCTAATGTTGCCATCTTTTTGTTTGTATTTTGATTGCTGTTCACTCTTGATAATAAAATTGAATATTTCATTAACATGAAGGAGTTTCTATGATGACAGTTCGGTTTTCATTAGAAAACTTAGAAACTTTATTCTTTTAACACCTCTGTTTTCAGAAACAAAACCTAGACAAAGAGGTAATCAAAAAATGTGTATTCTCCCTTTTCAGCAGCCTGCTATGTTTTCTAATATTGTTACAGAAAAATTGGATAGAAAGGCAGCGAAATAAGTATATTCTAAATGTAACCTAGAAAAAACACACAGAACAGTCATCTTTGACTGTATCAGCAAAACCTTTGAGCTAAAAACACAGGAGGAGCTTTGGAAAATACTTTGAAACTCTACCTTATGAATAATCTTATTTCTTTCCAGCAGTGCTGCAACTAGCAGCATAAATCACACCCTAAATGCAAATAATCATTATTCTTTTTTCCCCTGTTATATTTTATTCCACATAGGTTGCTATGATGGCTTAGTGTATGTGCTTCAAAGCAGTGATGGAGAAATACACTGGACTTTTGTCACAGAAGACACTGTGAAAAGCTCTGCAGTTGTAGACCCTTCCAGTGGGCTGGTCTACGTTGGATCACATGACCAACATGTGTATGCTTTGGATATTTATGTAAGAAGACTGATTAACTTTTACATATAGAACAATAAATGTCCAGTTGAGACTCTATTTGTAGTACACCAGAGGACGTTCCACTGGTGTTGTTATTTTTAGGAGTCCACAATCACACTTCTGAAAGTTAGGCCTGCTGTCAGTGGGGTTAGGATTATGTGACAGTAAATAGTTTTAGTGGTGTTCTCAGTTGTGGTTCTTGTCTTATTAGTCCTGGTTGAAACCAAATCTTAAGTTTCTTAGTTATTAAATTCCCCATAGGTGTTTCAGAATAGGGAGCCTTGCTGGAAATAGATCTGTGGTTTTCTGGTGGGGAAAGAATCTTACATTCTAAACGAGAAGATGGAGGGAGATGAAAAACCAAAGGGGCAGATATTGCCTTTTCATTAGCTGAATTTATTGTATTTGTTGGAAGAGAAAGCCAGTGGCACATGTCATAGCATGTAGATTGTCTTCACTTCTTAACTGGTATTTGCTGAGTAAACACAGTATTTGATAATGTTTGATATTCAAAGGTCTTTGTAAACATGATGAGCTCTAACTCCAATTGAAATATTGGTTTGTTTGTTTTTTTTCTTGTGTTTACAGAAAAAGGCGTGTGTATGGAAGTTACATTGCGAAGGTGGAGCTGTATTTTCATCTCCTTGTCTGAGTTCTGTTCCACATCACCTCTATGTTGCTACACTGGGAGGGCTGTTCTTGGCTGTTGACCCAGTACGTACCTTTGCTTACCCGTCTGTCATCCCAATCTCAAATTCAAATGAAACCAAATATATTTCTGAAGTTAAGATCGCTATTCTGATGAAAAGGAAGACGATCCTATGTTACCATGAAATATTTTTCACTTGAGGGCATTATAATTATACACAAGGTTACCATAATACTTCCCATACTTCAGAAATCTATCTGGTGATAAGGAGAACTGAAGTGACTTGCTTGAATTCCCGTGCTGACCGTAGGCCAAAGTTGCAATCAGTTTCTTGTCATTCCCATATCAGTAAAACCAGTGAGTGAGAGCAAGTCTATAGATTTATTTCCTGCCTCCTTTGACAGTAGGATTGGAAAAAATATACAGCAATCACAACAGAATGCAGAAAGAAGCCCCTTCATTCCTCTGACTGTTTCCCTCCCCATATTTAAGAGCTGTCCTGTTAATCTCAGAGTGCAGTTCTGTTCTTTGCACTGGGGAAATGGCATTCTTGATAGATGTGGAGCAATTTCATGGTTTTCTGAAGCATTGTTGGCTTACAGCTGGTCCTGCTTGATAAAAGGAACAGGGACTTGAAGCAGCTATTAATGTTTTTGTACTCACACAACACAGAGCATCAATCCTAATCACCTTTACCTTCCGCCCACTACAATGTCCTCGGTAATAACCAATCTACCATTAGAAAACTAGTGTGTGTGGTTTTGCAGCTAGAGTGGGCTGTGCTTAAGAAAAGGTATTTTTTTATTCTGTAATCCAGAGTAACAGGTAGCTGAGAAACCCACTTACAAGTGAGTCTGCACATTTCTATTCTTACGAATAATCCTAATCCCTGGGGAATGTGCAGGATACACTAGGAATGCATTGTGACAGTCATAGATAGTGAGTTGCAACATGTCCCAGAGTATGAATATAACTTGATTCCAAGGTATCTCTGCTTCAGTGGTCCTTGTCACATACTGAGGAGCTGAGAATGAAATAAAAAAACTGAATCTGGCATTTATTAGAACTACTGCTAATACACTATTAATTATCATTACTACTTTGCCTAGGGAGAGGAAGAAAAGAGTAAAAAATGGGTATTGACTATCCTATGTAAAACACTATACAGTTGGTTGGAATAAGATTTGAAGAGTACTTTTGCTTCTGGTATGCATTCTGGATGGGAGAAACCTACTTTTTGATTACATTTTTGGTTTGTGTGGGTTTTGTTGTTGTTGTTGTTGTTGTTTTGGTTTGGGGGTTTGGGGTTGTTTTCCACACTACATAATGGCTGGGTCAGGCAGTGATGGAAGGGTTGTTTTGTGCTGTTTCTTATAGTTGTGTTAAGCATCAGGTATTCCCTGCTGCCACTTACAGGTGACGGGGAGTAAGATTTGGAAAAGCAGCCTTGGAAAACCACTCTTCTCCTCTCCTCACTGCAATGAGAACTATGTCTGTGTTGGGTGTGTGGATGGAAACTTATATTGTTACACTCATTCTGGAGAAAAGGTAAAAGTGTTGTTGGGTTTTTTATGTCCGTCACAAAACCCTGTGAATAAGAATAAGAATCTTAGAAGAATAAGATACTTTATTAAGACTGTTTTCTGAGGCCTAGTGATTGACATACACCCTTTTGTGAACCAAAGAGAAATGTCTGTTGTTAGAGAGAGCAGAAAGTAGAAAAACTATTTGCCTAGGGTAGTCCGTGCACTTCATGGCAAAATCACAAACTCAAGTTGCCTGATGCAATGAGAATTTCTAGTTCAGACCTTATACCCAAAGTAAATTGTCAAGTGTAGTGCCAGCAAATGAAATGGTTTCATTTGGAGTTTTTCAAGGAGGTTTAAGCTCTCTCTTCTGTAAGATGGTGGTTATTCAGAAGTAAAGGTTTCTTAGAATGCTTATGCATTTATCAAAAAACTGCCAAATCATCCTTCTGGTAAAATATGTGTCAGCCTTCACGTTGAATTAAATGAGAGTATTTTTTCAGTTCCTCAGAGATAAATGTAGTTTATATCTGGTGTTAAAACAACTGACACTGTTTGTTGGCCTGAGATGCAGTATACATGGCAATTCCTAAGCCTTTTCTGATTATAAAAGACGTGTTAGCCCCTGCCTTGTTCTGTACTTGCAGCAGTGTTGCAGAGCTGATACTCTCTTGAGGAGGGATCTGCACATTGTTAGCATAAGCAGAGGAAATCTATATTACAAAAGGAATATCTGCCTTTCTGGCAAAGAATGGCATATTAACAGGATTCTTGATGTTCATTACTAATTGTACAACAGCCCAAGAATATTCTTTTCCCAAATCGGCCATCCTTACATGGCCCTCACAGAAGGTAGTAACTCTTCCCTCTTCCACATCTGTTTTATGAGACTCCTATTGCTTACTCTCTGTGTAAAACCTAACATACAATTTGACAAGGATTTACCAGCCCTCACTGAAATCCAGTATACTTTTGAAATTAAATGCTTTCCTATCAACAACTGGTCTATTAAAAAATTATAGTTGCTGTAAAACTGATAATGTGAAAAACCTTCGATAATGGGTGGTTATGTTCCTTCTGTAGGTTTGGCAGTTTTCCACTAATGGGCCAGTGTTTTCATCTCCGTGCCTCTCAAGTTTAACTAAGCAAGAAATATTTTTTGGCTCTCACGACTGCTTTATCTACTGCTGTAACATGGAGGGTAATTTACTGTGGAAATTTGAAGCCACTTCAAGTGTATATGGAACACCATTCATTTTCCAAAGTGATGACTTAAATAACAAAATTCTCTTGGCAGCAGTGTCTACAGATGGCAAAGTGTGGGTCCTGAATGCCAAGAACGGAACAGCAGAAGGAGTAGATAAGCTTCCAGGCGAGGTTTTCTCTTCACCCGTAGTATGGGGAACAAAGCTTGTTGTTGGCTGTAGAAACGATTATGTTTATTGTCTAGATCTGTATATAACAGGAAGAAATAACAGCTAAGATGTTAGGCTGGTTCATGTTTATTGTTTACATTTGTAAACTCGGAGCTCACAGGTGCTCTCTACCCCTCTGCCTGTTTTGCTGCTGGCACGAGATGCTCCTTGCAGGCTTATCAGGTAGGATTTTGCATGATGCAGGGTCCAGAGCAGGCTGTAGTGATGGAGGGAGGGTGGCTGCTCAGCACCTTGCCAGAGAGGGGACAAAGCGTGTAAGGTGCCACATTCCGCAGCGTGGGTCGCAGGCTCGTCTCCGAGGGAGGAGTGTATTGCTTTCTCCGAGCCCATCCTCGCCTCTGCCTGGCTCTTCCTTGCATCAGACTCGTGTTTGTCTGTCTGTCAAGATTTCTGTGCCAAGGCAAGCTAACCCAAGCCCTTTTTTGAATCTAACTTTTAACTTGATTTCTGGAGACATAGCCTGAATTTCATATACCTGGAAGGAGTGACCTGTTTACTACAGTTTGTACAAACAGAATAGTCCATCTTTTGTGGACCTAGGCCCTTCGAGGCTTAATTCAATCTAGCATATACTTAGATTCCATTGAAGTCAGTAGGAGCTGCCTCTTGTATTCTAAAGTGGGAATGACACTGTAAATATTTATTAAATTTCAATGACAGGAATGGTATGAGTTCCAAGATGAAGTGTGCACTGCTCAAATCAACCACTGTCAAATAATTTTTTAAGATATTTGAATGAATGCTGTTTACTTTGTCTTCACAAGACCTATTAATAAAAGCTTGTGTAAAACTGGGTTTTGTATTCTTTAACACCTTAGAAATAAGTACCAGGGGTCTTAGTAATGCAAATCAAGTACTTGCAGTGGCAAAAGTGAAGTACACTTCACTGAGAGCATTTCCTGACTAGGAGTCTTCTAAAAGAAGTGTTGTAGAAACTCTTATCTTACTTTCTCTCATGAGCCATCTACTTTGACTCCTATGTAGTACATAGTACATTTATAGCACTGTGAAAAGTTCTATTTGTAAGGCAAACCTGAACTACAGGATTAGCAAAATGAGACACAGAGGACATATATCAACGATTAGGTAATTTTGACCAGGTTATAGTTTAATAAGAATTAAAATGACAGTATAATAAACAATTGCACTTTAAAACATTTGAAAAATTAAAAAAGTACACAACAAATACCCCACAATTATACATCTTGTAGTTTTTATACATTACTATATGAACATAGAGGTTAATCATATATAACCTTGTCAAAAGAAATGGTATTTTGTGTTTGTATAAGTTACAAAAAATTGAGACAATATACTACATAGTGGTTTATTCAGTTCTTAAAACATTTTTGCTGTTTTAAACTGGGTAGTAATGTTTTGGATTTACTTTTACAGATTTCCAATACTTTATCAGAAATGGTTGCAACAAAGCTAAAGCAAAGTAACACTTCACTTCATTGGTATTTAGTGCAAATCTTTGTTAAGTTAACATGAAATGTCACTGTTGCACGTGTACACTTTAGAAATGTTTCCATCAAGTACTGTACATAATACAGTTTCCGTTGTTACACTAGATACCTTTATGGTTGAAAAAAACCTCTGCTTTGAAGCTTTAGCTTAGGACCATCCTTAATGAAAGCTCTATTCTATGTGCTATAAATGGATTGTATTGGAAAATTGCATCCTTATGTCATGCACAATAGCACCTAATTTTGCTATGCTTTTCAGAATACCAGTATCTTTAATCCTGATTTACTTCACCTTCTCTGTATTTCTACCTGGCTCCCCCTCCCAAGAAGTAATTGTAAAGATGGATTTCAGGCAGTTTAGTTATTACAAATCCATACTGCTGGCAAACAAAACTTGGGAAAAATGTAAATTTAACTTTAAGATGCACTAATTCCTGGTGCTAGCAGATCAAAAGTAATTACAGGGCCAATTCTTTCTTCAGATAATGAAGGCATTTTGTTGGGGGTTTTTCCCAAGCATTTGAGAGCAGCATTGTCTCATTTCTGCTTAAAACATATTAATGACTTGTATTCATGGTAAAAAAGTTACTTTAGAGATTCTGGTCTTAAATATGAAACCAAGCAAACCTGATGGCTTAAGACACCCAAGAAAGCCCCTCTTGCTGCTGCACACGCACTCGATCTAACACATCCATCGTGTTTGTGCTATTGTAACCATGATACTGAGCCCCTGTTTTCTGTTTGGTGGGAGAGGCTTGACAACGACTTCAGCTGAAACTCCTTTTGGTTCTGGGAACAGAGCATACAACAGGTTTCATTCTGTTTCCTGCATAGTTTAAAATGCTGTTTCTCATGCTGCTTACAGCAGTTTGGCTAAAACACTTCCGTGAAGCATATGTTGTATCGTTCTGTAATGATGTAATTTCTTTTCATGAAAATGTCTCCCTTTATGGTGTTGTAGGCTTAAATGTTTCTTTGAGCCTTATGGTTGTAAGAAAAAGACTTTCAAATTTTTTTTAAAGTCTTCCTTGTAAAACAAACTCAGTTGATTTATTTAATAGAGTGACATTTTAAAATGCAGGCCTAGCAACTTCTGTGGAATGTTGAGGATAGTGACATTTTTATTACATTTATGGACTTTATCCTTTTTTTGTAAGAGGGAGGGGTTGGATGTTTTTGTTTTAGTTACGTGAAGTAATAAAGTGTTCAATTGCCACAGCAGATACCTGAGATGGGGTAAGTAAACTTCTTTCTGAAGTGTTCTGGCTATATTGGTCAAAGTACAGGAAGTTATCTGAACTACCTGAAGTTGCATGTGGAGTAAAATCGGGAAGAACGCAGAGTCAAAACTCCTAAAACTCTCACTGACTCAGCTTTCAGTTCTCAGTTAACTTCAGTTCTGCCAGTCCTACTCCTGTGGGAACTTACTGAGACAAATTCTACAGCTGCGTTCACACAGGAACAGTTTAATTCCAGTCAACTGATTTAAAGTTGTAATCCACAGTCACTGTCTCTATGCAGCATAAATATGGCCAAGCACAAACAATGATGCACTTAGATGGCTAGAAGAAACAGTGAATCCCCGACTTCTTTCTGAGAACTTAATAATATTTGTTTTAAAAATGGTGGCTTTTTAAGTAGGATTAATTGTTTTCTTCCTACAAGTGAGAGTGTATAGATGTAATGTATTAATCCTATGATGAAAGAAATTACCTCAGCATTTGGATGGTACCATCTATCTATTTATCATTTGCATGTGGAACGGTGTATCCTGAAGCTCTTCCTTAGGGAAAAAGCTTTCAAATAGCAGGCAGAACTGGCAGTTCATACAGTTTAACATGTTTAAATAAATTATGACTTAAGAGAAGGGAACATGCATCTTGCCTTAATTTCAACAATGAAGTTCTGAAAACATTTCTGAGATCTCAGACATAGAGATCTAAAATTCCAGAACTGAATACCAACAGAATTTAAGAAGCTTCTGAACCCTTATTCTGTTCTGGCCCTTATTATGACACCTGCTAAAATTTACATCCAGTATCTGAGCACTCTTAAGTTTTTGAGAGAGTCTGGCTGTGAGATTTTAGCCATGACCTCCTTTAGCTATTTGTCAAAGCAATGGAATATATGACTTGAGTAGACTTTACAGTGAGCTAGAGCAAAATGGTAATCAGTTCAGTTTTCAGTCCTTCCAATACATGCATTTTCAGTTTTGTCATGTGTAAAAAGCAGAATAAATAAAAGAAAGCAATTAATAGTCAGCAAGAGAGATGTAACTTTACAGTTTACTTTATGATCTGTGGACAGTCACTCCAGGCTTTTGCTTTCCTCTTGGCTAACGCAAGCCAGGCTGGTTCTGTTGACACTGGGTTAGCATCAGGCGTAGAGAATCTCTTGGCCACCTCCTTTGTCACTGGGGTTGATGGAACAGAATCTGAAATTTCCACTTTTTTATGGGAGAGGGAGAGGGAAAAAGAAACCGGTCATTAGTTGAATCCTGTGCTTTGTTGCAGGACTCCAGAGATTTCACTTTTATGTGGAGATATCTAACACTAGATATTTATTTTCAACACTTTCAGTTAAATCTTACTGTATTTGCAAAATAATCAAGTTAGGAGGAGCTGAGTTTCTTTTTTCAGAGGTGACTCCAAGTGATCTAACTCACAGAAATAGGGACAAAATTTTCGGTCTCTGTGAGATCCAAAGAAAACATTTCCAGCTTGCCAGTCTTCCTCTTTAAATAAACTATTTTAATTACATCTGCACCATAGCAAACAACGGGAAATAAAGCTAGGGGTTTTTTTCTCTCTGGTAATGCAGCTGCTGGACACATGTAAACCAAATGTATTCAGTAGTATTTAGATTCCCTCTTCAGAGAAGAAGGTGGTCCTACAGCTTCCTGCCTCAGTTAACCCTGCCCAAGAGACTGTCCTTGGAAAGAAAGAAACCTCCTTTCAAACCCCTAGCTGTTTGCCACATTTTCTTCTAAGTAGTATCTTGAAGACAAACAGCAGTCTCCATAAGAAAATGTGTTTAATAAACAAATGATTTCTAAGAAGCAACTTCACAGAGCAGAACTATGGAAGTATTGTAGGAGTCAAATGGGAAAATAAATTCTAAGACAGTGAATGCCCTTGAAGGCAACCTGAATAGAAACGAGTCCTGTCTGAAACACATGGAGTAACTCTAAACATCTTAGTTACAAAATAACTCCTCATTCATTCCCCCCCACCACTGACACATTTTCTTTTTTAGGAGCCAAATTTTTTTTTCGTTAAATGTTCAGATTCCCAATTACTTGTAGTTGCATTTCATTTTCAGGTTTTGAATGTGTATAAAAGCTTTAAAATTGCATGGATGCCAAAAACTGTTCTATTTTTCTTTTTAGTGCATCTTTAATCATATGTTTTTATCTGTAAGTAAATGAACAGAAGCAGCAGCAATTTCTGTAGATGGACACTTTGAAAAGCTAATTATTTCAAATGCTATGGTAATTTATGCTATTTTAAAGGTCACACACTCTTATCAGTTCCTGTTGCACAAGACACAAGTGCAAGTTTGAAATACACCGCCTTCAAGTTGTGGGTGTTTTTTAATGTCCTTAGAGGAGGACTCAGCAGACTTCCATTTTAAACATGTCCTAGGCTGGTCTTGTCTTAAATACTCCTCTGACTGTGGGAAGCCCAAATCAGTCTTATTACCCACAAATACTTGTATATATGTGTAGTTGCTAATGGCTCCCGGGCTCCAAATGTAGTCAGTAATCACACAGAAATCCAGTCACCATTTCTTAAGGGCCAATAGAGTTCTGTGCTTTCACTTTAGGTAATCCAAAATTGGTAGTTCCTCCTCAATTTCCTCCTGAGCTGTCACTCTAGTGTAAACAGAATGACTTTGGATAATTGGGTTTCGGCCCTTTGATCTCATTTGGCATCATCCGTTGTGATGGAGTTTGATTTCTGCTAGAATTGACCATGTACAGCATAACAACGCTGTGCTGAGTCTGCGGGGCTAGGGCTGCAACAGAGCCCCTTTAGAGTGTGACAGGAATGCTGTAAAGCATGAAAGTTTTGGGCAATTTGTGTGAGATCTTAGAGCGGTTTGGGTTGGAAAGGACCTTTAAAGGTCATCTACTCCAACCCAAGATGTTCCAAGTGAAGTTCTCAGGGATATCTGCTCTGGTGTGCAGCTGCAGTGTGAAGATCCAGCTGCTGAACCAACTGAATGTAGGCATGGGGTTCAGCTTGGGACAGTTTGTAATGCAGGAGTAGCACCGGTTTAGCCTTTAACAAATCAGTTGAGTCACCTCATTGCTTTCAATAGCTGCATTTCATAGTTCTTGGCGTAGGGTGGTACTGAACAGATGCAGCTGATACATGTATTTGCTTAGAGAAATGCTATTTACTTGTGCAACTTTTTAAAAGGTGTCTTCAATACCTATCTACTCAAAAACCTTTTCCCAAGGACTACTGTTAGCTAGAGAAATATAGGCAAGTCTGTGTTTCAACATCACCTTATACCACCCCAAATGTTATGCCCTTTGGAGAAGTATTTATTTTAATTTTTCTGCCTTTTGAATATGGAATAGTTTTGGCTGAACTGAAGTGACAGATAAAGCAGTAGGTTCTGGTTTCAGCCTTCCATACCAAATATTTGACTGGGAGGGAGAAGTCCTAAATTCAAAGTAACAGACTACCGTCAACTGAATTGATTATTTTTCAAACATTTTTCAAATGAGAATGCTTATTTCCAATATTGGGGGGTGAATATTTCTCCTTGACAAACTGGGAGGTGTGAGAACAGAACATGCTTCATTTCCTGCACAAATACACTTTGTAGAAGTTAAGTATCGTTCCCCCTCTGTGCTAACCCCCAACCTAAAGGCAAAACAGTGCTGCAATTGCAATTTACGGTAAATCAGATCCCTCTAATGTGCATTAGTCATGTTCCAAAAATACTGGTGGATATGGCTTGGGGAGACAGCCTAATTTTGTTAATTTGAACTGGGGCAATTCTAAGGAATTGCAGCAGTGCAACCTTAAAAGCCTAGGGAGCCTGGTAAAAATCTGCTAAAATTAGGTATTTCCATCATAATGGGCAGCACATGAGATGGGAATAAGTTGTGTTATTCTGTGCAATGCGTTTGTAATTCTAGCAGTAGTATATGAGGGGAAAAATAACTCTCATTCACTTTCTCAAAAGCATGCGATACCATTTCTGAAGTGCATTATTCGCAGAGTGAATCTGAATCTCTCGACTGTACCTGTCACAGAAGTTGGAAGGGTGTTCGACTTTTTTAGATGCTCCCTTCTTTCCAGTCTTGACGCAGCAGTCTCAGTTTTCTTCTCTCCTTCTTGAGCTGTAGGTTTCTGCAGTGTGCTTGTTTTGCTGCTGCTACTTTTGCTGTCTGACTGATTACTTACAGCAGCCTAGAACGGAGAAGAGAAACCGCTAAATGAGAAAGAGTCTGTCACGTAATGGCTACAAGTTAGAGATGACACACGTGATGCTTTCATTCATCACCTGTCCTTTCCTTAACCTTCCTTTTTGGCAAAGGATCACAACACTGACGCTTCTAAAACCACCACTTATTAAAGACTGTTAAAAAACCACCACAGAGTTAAATTTGTCATGTTGCCATTTCAGTGAAAATACTGAAGTTTGAGCCAGCCCTCCCTGTTAAATGCAGCGCTGAAACGGTGTGCATCTGTGGGCAACTTCACACCCACTGCTGTTTTCTTCCATCAGTTGTCTATGTCTCTGGTTATGCACGTATCCATCAGGAATTTGGGTCTCATAACAAACACCAAAATATATTTAGTTATCCACATAATATCCCTTTTTACCATCTGTGATATCTATATACAACATCCCTCTTTGTGCAGCATCACTTTGGTACTGTAAGTAGAAGTGCTTTCCTTACTAATAGAAAGCCATGGAGAGTAAATAGCTATTTGGAGAATGGGAAAGAAATGATTGAGTTCAGTGCCCGCTTTAGGCATTTGGATGTATCATGATTGTTCATTTCTTCTGTTCATCTGTATTTTACCCAAATAGTACATGCTACAATAAAAATAAATTCAGACTTACTAATAATCACCTATAACTGCATATTTCAGCTGTTATTCCCCAAGCATTAAAGGTTGACATCTCACTTACTTAAGCTCTGAAAGAACCACATTGCACACAATTTTTCTGTTCCATCACCTGCACAGTAGTTGTGCTTATGATTGTCATTAACTACCACCTGATATCATCAGAGTTTACACTCAAATTGCCAAACTATTGCACAGTATTTTCTCCTGGAGGTCTCAGTTTTGCAAGAGGCAACTCCAGACTTTCAGAATACTTTTTACTTGCTGTCATTTTAGCTTTTATGAAGTCTTACAAACCAAACATAAAAAAAATTCTCCCACATAACAAAATTAGCTAACAGTTATAATTATGGTGTCAGTATTTCTAATGGGCTGGTTTCTAAAGATTGCTTACATTTTCTTTAGCCAGTTTCTCAGCTTGCTTTGCCTCTCTGGCTTGTCTTCTCTCTTCCCTCGTAGCTTGCTGCTCACGAAATCCCTTTTGCTTTTGCAGTGCTAATGTAATCCAAAGTGGTTGTGAAGTTTCCACTTTTTCCATCAATTTAGAGCCATCCAAGGAGTGCCTGCTCTGAAGAACAGGCTTTTCTGAAAGAAAACATGGCAAGAATTGATTGAATAATGCACATCTCTTGTCTTGAGAAAACCCCTACAACTTCTCTACCTTGTGAAAATGCTGGAGCTAAGCCCATTGAATGCCATGTCAGTCACAGACCTTTGCGGACTGCACGACAAATCCTGAAACAGATTTTATGCCTCAGGAATAAGACCTAATTCAACACACTCACCCAGCTGTCCAAATTTATTTTTTTTTAGTTTTTTTTTTGGTAACGGGGAAAAAACCTAAAAGCAGCAGTTCCACTGAGATACTGTTTTAGAAGTGTCGTGATGTTTGCAAAATTCAAGAATGAAAAAAATTGGGATTTCCCAATGAAATGCTGAATTCCTGCCTCGGTCTTTTGAGTGTCCTTACTCTGAAAGGGCAATTTTCCCTCTTGTACAGAATACCATTTCAGGACACAGGGGCTTTCAACTCTCCTCTGAAGAGACATTATGAGTACTCTAATTGTTTTCATGAGTGAAGACTGCCTCTGAAGCACAGACTGCTGTGCCCAGCTGTATTGCTTGAATAAAGAGTTTGCCCAGGAGAAGGGGACCTAGATCTTAATATTTTTAAGCTGGATAACATTCCTTTAAAAAGAGAAGCAACAGAATGTAGATTTTTCAAATTACACCCTGTGCTCTGATGACATCATTATACATGGACCACAGAGTCCATCACCTGACTAACTAGAGGCAGAGGTAATATCTCTGCCAAGGAAAAAGAAAACACACACACACACACTCTCTCCCTCTGTTACCTCATTGAAATTAACTTTTTTAAGTAAATTGCACTGGTCACACTGAATTTGTGGGCTTCTGAATTAAATTGTGGGCATGGGAATTCACACTCATTCAGACAACCCTAAGCACAGCAATAATCCTCCACAAATAACATGCCGGGTAAAAATTACAGCTTAAGACCAAATGTCTTCCTCTGGACCTCCAGTAGCTCATTTTGGAAATGCAGATAATAGCTAAATTTGCTCTGAAAGATACATACCTTTCTTCAGTGGCTCAGGCTTCTTGTCATTTTTTTCTCTCCATGGAATACTAAGCGATGGGAAAAATGACTTCTTTTCTTTGACTTCTTCCTCTTCATTTTTGTAGTCATTGGATGGTATGGGTTGGGCTGCACTTGCTCTGTCTTCTTTTCTCCAGCCACCATCTGATTCAGCTTTAACTACCCTTTGCCCCAGCATTTCAGATAGGTTTGATTTGTTCATTTTAGAGAGAGGAGATGATGGTGGGGTCTGGCTGGTGGGCTTTGGAGCTAAAGCAGGTTTCTGTGGGACCAGTGACTTGCTTGCTGGTTTCTCATGAGCAGGTAGAGCAGTCTGGCTGGTGGCTGGGGGGACCACTGCTGGTGAAAACTCCACCACAGTAACTGAAGAGTCTTTTAAATTACCAGAAATGTTTGCTCTCCCCGTGCCAGGAGAGGGGCTTTCTTGTGAAGTGAAAACGGAAGATTCTTTCTCACCTTCTGTTGAGGTGAGTGGGTCAGGCACACCATCAAAACTGTCTCCTGCACTGTATCTTTTCTTTTTCTTTTGCTCTGCCTGTTGATCATAATGAAAACGTAAAGAGTAGTTTGTCCTACGCAACTTTATTCCAAAAGGAGAAACATTTTCTTCTCCATTTGATGGTGGTTTATCTGCTTTTTTTGTGCCGTTATTTTGCTGATTTTCCAGAGCATTGGGAGGTTCTGGCTGGGGTAATTCCTTACCCGTAGAATGTGGAGAACTTGGAACAAGGAAAGATGGAAGATCTTTTGCAAATTTACAGCCTTCAGTGTTGTCTGTCACTTCACTATGGGTTTCCATTTTCTCCTTAGGCTTTTCAGATAAGTTATCCTTAGAAGTGGAGACCACGTCCTCCTTTGAATCAGCAGATGAGCCAGTGGTTCTCCCCACAGCCACTGTTTCATTGCCTTTTGCCACATTTACATTCTCAGCATCTGAACTGGTTTTTGAAACATCTGAAAATTTCTGCCACGCCGGTGTAATCGAGAACTTTGCGTTTGCGGAGAGGGTTTTCCTCAAGTTACCGTGGGGAGCACCGCGTCCTCGGGGTGTCCAGTCATCACTGTGCCTGCAGACACTGACTCGGTCTCTCTCGTTATATTTGTTGTTTTCTGCGTTCTTTAGGATTCTGGAGCGGATAGAGGCCCACTCAGCCAGTACGGCCTGATTGTTCAATGCCTCTTGTGCGTGTTTCATTTTACTGCTGCTGGGTTTGGGATCCTGTTTTTTTCTCTCGGACTTCTCTGGAGAGGGAACATCCACATTTTTCCTCTCTTCTGTTAAACCGAGTAATGATTTGCAAGCCGTGTCCTTAATCTGGTTCAGGTTCACTGCTGTGCCACACAGCTGTGCTCCAGTAACCAAAATAGCTGTGTGGGGTACGCACACAGATGACGGGAGGGAATGAGAGCCCTTACTGGTAGTGTGCACCCTGCAGTCCTTGACAGATGGAGAAGAGAGTCCTGCTCCTTTGATGGGCATGACAGGACTCAGATTTACTTTCTGAAATATGATCTGTTTATCTCCAGAAGACACTTGAAATGTGAAGGGTCTGGATGCCGTTTGTCTTTCATCTACCTCTTGCCACCGAAGTTCTTCCCCTATGCGTTTTTGCTCCTGAGCTTCAACTTCTCTCTTCAGCTTCTGGGCTAGCATTTCTTCTGCTGTTTTATTCCCTTTGTCGGGCTGTTTGACTTTTTGGGGACTTGATCCTTCTTGGAGCTTCTCCTCTGCTGGATGCCTATCAGCCCCTCCAGCAGAACACAACTGATCTTTTTCCTGTGGCTGTTCCAAGGATTTTTCTTGTTTTGGCTGAAGATTTTGTCCTTCTGTGTCTACCTTCTGCTCTTTCAGCTTGTTCCATTCATGTCCATTTTGTTCCTTTTGCTGCTTCGGTTCATCTTGTAGTATAAAGTCTGAACTTTCCATGTGCATTTGTTTTGTGAGCTTGTGTTTCCGCTGCTCTTCCCGTTTCTTTTTCTTATCCGTCACTTGCTGGGGTTGTTCCTTCTCTGTCTTTTCTTTCTCCTTCAAATGCTGTCTTTGTTCCTCCTGTTTCTTCTCTTGTTTGAGGCTCTCAGGTTCTTTCTCCTGCTTCAGTTTTATTTCAGCTTCTTGAAGCACTTTCTCTTCTAGCTCTTGTCGCTGTATTTCTTCCTTATTTTGTTTCTTGAGTTCTTTTTGTTCCTCCAGCCAGTTTCTTTCTTCTTCCTTTTGACCGTCTTTTTCAGTCCTATCTTGCCTTAATTCTTCCAGTGCTGGGCTCTGCTGCTCCTCTAGCTCTTGTCTCTGTTTCTCCTCCAGATCCTTGTGCTTCTGCTCTTCCCAGTCTTGATGCTTCTCCTCCTCCAATTCCTGACATCTCTGCTCTTCCTGTTCCTGGTGCTTCTCTTCCTGCTTTAGTCTCTGCTGTTCCTCCCATTCCTGGTGCTTCTCTTCCTCCTGCTTTAGTCTCTGCTGTTCCTCCCATTGCTGGCGCCGCTGCTCATCCAGCTCTCGTCTCTGTTGCTCTTGTTCCTTGAGCTTCTGCACCTCCAGCTCTCGTCTCTGTTGCTCCTCCAACTCTCGTTTCTGTTGTTCCTCCTGTTCCT
>VZTA01011716.1:1841-70358 GCA_013398855.1 Mohoua ochrocephala
AAAAAAAAGAAGAGGATCTTAGCAGCAGTTGCTTTTCCTCCTGACAGTTTCTGACGCCAAGAGGGAAAAAAGTTTCAATTTTACAGTTATTCTCTGCCAAGCCAGCTGCAGACCAGGGATTATTTGGTTTTCTGGCATGATGGCTGTGAACATAGTGCACCTCAAAACTGGAAAAGAACGGCATACATACATATCGTCAGCAATGAGGTACACTTCAAGCATGGACTCTATGATCTGACTCCTTGCACAATGTTTATGTGCTGTTCCCCTCTTGCTCTGAGCCAGAAAGAGCTGCATTTGCTTCTTGCACCTAAGCCTTCTTTCCACCATTAAATCCAAGAATGCCACAGACTTTTATTAAAAGGATGGAGATGACACAGATGTACTTCAAATAACTTGAGATTCCAGGTTGTTATTCTTGGTGCTTATCCTTATCTACCATTCACTGTGGCTAGATCTTGAGCAATTTCCTACTTGCCGAAAAGTAGCAATAAAAAATATGTTCTGACTTTACATGAAGCCTCATAAACAGTCTCCTTATCAAAAGTCACCAAACCTACCAATCTTCTGGGGAAAAAAAAAAGAAACAGTGAAGGGTTTTTTTTTCCTTAATTCTATGAAGACAAAAAAAAAAATCAAAACTCTCCATCTACTTAATCCTCTATGTCTTCTTTTAGAAGAAGGTTCTGAAAAATAACCAATGTTAATTTGTTGAGCAAACAGAAATTTAGCGACAATTTAATATAAAAACTTAGGTAAATTCAGTTCCCGGATCTTTACTATCCTGCCTGCTAAGATGACAAGCTACAGTCAACCACCTCCGGTTTCACTGTTGCAGCATATTTCCAGTGTTCCAAACAGCAACACATACAAGAGTGCGAACACCAGCTGCAAGTGGTCCCTGGAACAACAGGAAACAGCTTGAGCTGAGAGGAGCATGTGCCTTTTGCCACAGAAAAGTACTGATTTTACAAGACACTTCTTTAAAATTAAGAAATAGACCACAGCACTTCGGTAGGTAGTCCCAAATAGCTAATATGAAACCTGTCATAAACAGAATGATTTCTAGGCACCCAAGGTCATGAATCAACCCACTTGGGTTCATCTATAGGAGATAATCCTGTCAGGAATGGTAGCATTCCTAAGGGGCGGTAACAAAGCTGTTGACATTAGGATATGGCCCAAAGCATGCACTGTAAGGTACAGCAGCAGTTGCCAAGAGTATGGCTCCTGTCCTGGAAGCCCTCAACTTGATGTGGGAGAAGTGTGGTGGACAAATTCACTAGCTGCAGAAAGTCCAGAACCAGAACTGCCTTGCAAAGGTTGAATGAAAATTGTCATGGGATTAAACATACAGAAGTATTTTTAAAACTGTCTCAAACCATGGGATTCACAGGCATCCGTCACAGTGCTGTCCTCTGACCACCCCCATTACATCAAGCCTTTTCCCCAAACCATAAAGGTAGGTAGTTCCAGTTTCTTCATTGTTAACTGTAAATGAGCTTGCATGCTTCCACCTTGTCAAATTCACTGTCCTATTCATTCGTGTCTCGAAGCCACTAACATTTCAAGTATCAGTATTTAAAATTTGTACCTATTCAAAGCAACTACAAATCAAAACTGGAAGGAAAACATAAAACAATGTTGTCCCCAGAACCAATACAATCTAAGACAAGTCTATGAATGTACATATAAAATATAGTCATAAAGTTACTTTCCTGAATGTCTGGCAAGATGCTTCATGTTTTATAGTTACAGATTTTTCAGGATATTAAAATTTGTTTTGCCATAAATAAAGTAATTTTAAAAAGAATTGTGATAACAGGATCTAACAATGTCCTGCTTCACCCTATTTGTTCCACAACATGAGCTTAGATTGCTTGTAAAAATCTCTCAAAAAATCTCTTAAGTTCAGTGTTGACCTACCTTCACCCAAATCCAAGAGCTACAGAAATATGAGCCAAGATGAATCTGTTTAAAAACAAAACTGAAGGAATTTCAGTTAAGTCCATACTGTCTTCTTTGTGAAAACATGTTTTTAATTATCCCTCATGATGCTTAACTGTTTTTTTCACATGGTTAAAGAGTTTCTTCTTTTCACTCAGAAAACAGTATTTTAAGGGGTTTTTTAACTTTAAAATTTATTCCAATTGCATTTCTAGTGATGTGAAACTCTTAGATGCTTTAAAAGACATCCGTCACTTCTCATATCCCTCTAAAACAAATTTTTATTTGGATAAAAATGGCAGTTAACTGGTTAATAATAATGAGTGTCTGATCTTTTCAAAGTACAAAATATTTAATTTGTGACATGCAACAAATTATCATGCTGTGATAAATGTAAACTTTTTTGTGACAATAAGCAATGAAATGAGCACTCAACCTCACACCAGTAGTTCACCACTACTGTAAACAACTTGTTTGAATACATTTTCAGCTTTAAGATGAATTTCAGTTTTTTCACTTTGTCCTCCCTATGCAAAGCAACAAAGAACTATGTATCCAATTTAATGGAATAATTAAAAAACACAACACAACGCATAAAGGGTTTATTTTATCCCTGCAATCCAGTATCATCAACTTAGATTTCTAGACCAGGGAAGCCACCTGCTGACATTCACAAGCATTAATCGACAGCATTTATCCTTACTAACTCTGCCTCAAAACGAAGAGTCAATTTTATAAATTTGTCTGTATGTGCTGCCTTTGAACACACCAAAAGTCCTGGTTTCGAGGTGGTGTTGTTTTAAAGCCAAAATCTTTTCCCTGAAGCCATTAAAGATTCCTGAAAATCTGACTTATCTTCCCCAAACACACCTGCAGCTGCCATTATAAACTGTTGTGTCTTCGTGGCTTTTGTTTGTCGACATTACAATTTTACATATTTTTGATTAGACATCTTTCACGTTAGCAATACAGTAAGCATGCCTATATAAAGGGTATAGATAAAGAAATTATGAGTACTTTAATCTAAAATTGTGATATACAACTATCTGAACCAAGTCATTCTTGGTTTTGACTTCAGCTAAAACAAAATACAACAAACTCAACTTGCATGAGGTTTTGAAGAAAACCAAAGCGTAACACAACAGCACAGCAGAGAAATACAGAACCTATGGCTTGATTTCTACTAAAGAAACTACAAATGAAGAATTGAAAGAACCATATTGTTTTATGTAAGAAAATAATGTTAAGACTTAGACATAGTCGTATTTCCTAAAGATACTTTTTCCATGGCTTTTTTAATATTTACCATCACAGTAACTCCAAAGGCCTACTGACATGCATTCACTGTACTGAGTAAGTTGGAATTGCAGTGTTCACTATAGCATACACCACAGTGAATGAGTTGTAACTAAAGTACACTAAAAAGTTTCAGTTTAGACATTATCTGGGAATTACATTCAGCAAACATCTAAAATATTTTTAAGGAGGCATTATATTTCAAACTCTTTTTCTATAAAAAAGATAGCTGCAATTTACATAGTTGTCTCTTATTTTAGGAAGCAGAGTAATGAATTTAACAGATCACAAAACAGATTCCCAGAACTATGGTCTGTCTGAAGATTCACACAGTCACATTTGTGGAAGTGTTCATACAGGAAAGTATCTAGGAAATGGCATTTCTTTTGCAGTTTTACTTTTAGCAAAAATTTCATTTAAGATTTAAATAATGTTAGGAAATTCTTCATAATACTATGATTCAATAAAATAATATTTTTAAAAATATTTGTGCCATTTCTCTGCCACTTTTTTCTTTACGCAAAGGAAACTAACTAACATTTTCTAACTTAACTTTTACATTGCCAAAAGTTAGCAAAAGGTTGCAATGTTTAAACTGTAGCCACTGGAAAAATGTATGAAATAAAAATGGTGCATAATGTTTGGTTGTCTTTTTAAAGCTTCAAGAATATATTCTGATTGGTACTAGAGAGGTTTTGCAACAATTAGTTACAAAAATTTACAGAGTCTGATTTTGTTCAAAACAACATTCTCTTAAAATTTAAACTTTTCAGAGCACCAGTCTCATTGCCAGACATAGCACCTGGTTAATCACATGGCACCTTTTGTGAATTTTTTTTTTTTACTTTTCAGTCAAATCCCTGTCCTTCTCCAAAATTGTCTCTATATGAATCTGCATAGTCAAGCTGACAATGAAAACCTTTAAAATTAGTTTTAAAAAGCATTCTTGACATGAATGAAACTATACACTGCTATTTCATTGACATTTGAGTGAAATGGTATTATCAGCAAGATAAAATGAATGGATAAAAGAAGCCATCTCAAAACACTGAATAGGAATTTTCTCCAGCACTTACTTAACTTTGCTACTGTTAAAACACCTCACAGAGCATTCTTTGCAAGCAGACACCAAGTAGAACCATTTAAAGATAGCTCTGACTGCAAGGCCAGATCTGACAAAGAGGAACAATAAAAAAGAATTTCATTTTGCTTTTTATATGCTCTTCAGTACATATTCATTATGTTGCGATCTTAAGAGAAATGAGTCAAAATTAGCACTGATGTATAACGCTCTTGTTGCGTAATTTCACTGGAGAAGGAATCAGTACCAACAAAGCTGACAAATCTCCAAGCACACGTTCTGCAAACAGCCTTAGAAAGGGCCATTGAGTGTGGTCTGTGCATTTACACACAGCAGCTTCAGTCAGATTGCTGTGCCAGGAAATGAAACTATTCTGGAGAGATACTTTAGCCTAAAGGGCACACTATCTTAAATGCTTCTATAGGACATGGATCTAGAGTGATTTGTACATTCTACATTCTAGTTATTAATGTTACACATAATATATTTAGGAAAATAAAGGGAATAAATATTAAAAAAAAAGTAAAAAGTAGTAAGATGCAGACAAGTCAAATAATAATTTTAATCCAGAGATCAATGGTCCATGGAGATTCATATCCTATCTTCAGGTTGTTTAAAACGTTGAACAACTTAGTAATTGCATCTGCACAAAACTTTTACATAAAAAAGTATCAAAATCTGTGATCAGTCTCTTTGAAACTCCACCAGTTTCTACCAATGAAACACATAACTTATTTCATATAGTTAATGACAGCAGATATCCTTTAGTGCTTTAGGACTTTCCATTCTCAAAAGAACTCAGCACTCATTTCAATTGACTTGCTACTTACTGATTAAAAGAACTAATATTTCTTTTCCTGATCAGTTTTATATTTACTTAAAAGACTTTTACAAAGGAAAAACACTTAAAAAAAGATTCAGTGCTGACTCAATCCTCTCTCCCTTTTTTACAGCCAAATTGAGCTCAAATATTAAATTAAGAAATCTACTTTTATCAAAACTTAAAAGAAAATCTTCCATAAATCTTTATTCTGCAGAAACATCCACTGGTGATGATCCAGTATAAAACAAACAAAAAACTCTGCTGCATTTAGTAACTCCTCCAAAAGGAACAGGCATATTTCAGGTAACTTCAGTAGCTTTTCAGCTTTTTTCAGTTTGAGCTGGCTTACCAACCTCCTTTATGATGTCAGCTTGGCATGGACTCTGACACCCCAAGTTACCAGAGAGCTGAGTTTTATGGTTATACACCAAGAGCAGCAGCATATTTCAAGAAAAGTGAGATTGAGGAAAGTTTTCAAATTGATACTGCAAAGAGAATTTATTTTAATTTTTGTACATACAAAGGCGGTCAGCGATCCTCCACGAAAGAGTTTAACAAAGCAAATGTCCAGTTAAACTGACCTTGTGGAGTCTTCCAGCTTTTCTCAAGTCCCCAGTGTGCTTATTCTCTTGTTCGTTAAAAATTTTGCAAGAGCCATAAGTAACATGACACTCTGAAACTTCATTTTCATCACCTAGAAACCAAATTTAGAAACTTAAAATGAAAAATGCAATCTTATGAAATGAAACTGCCACCAATTATTTTATCATATCACAGTGCTATGTACACTTAAGATACTTGTTAATAATTTGTACAAGTTATTTTTTCACTGTATTTCAGTTAGGGAAAAGGAATGACACTCAAGCATCTGACTTCATCTTTCAGTATCTGTTCTCGTAAATAAATGAGTTGTAAACCTCCCAATTTCCTATATTTTGAAAACCATGTATTAACTACGAGTGGAGAATCTGCTAAATTGCTTTCTATCTCTTACAAAACGTGCAATTTCTCTGCATAGAGATATCTGGGTGTGAAGCATCAGTGGCTAGATTTTCTTATGAAAATATCAATGTTTTTGGTACACACTTTGTTTACCTAAAATGACCTGAAGGTCTGAAACTTGTTTCCAAACACTTTGCAAGCAAATCTAGCAAACTGTTAGCAGGCAAGGATTCTGTGCACATGCAGGCATATCAGACCTATTATAAATCAAAAGGCACCATCCATAAGAATGCACTCTGTCAAAAAGCAGTATTTTCCATTATGTATTTTATGAATTAACACATTTAATTCTTCAATGCTGTCGAGATGACTTTTATAAGAACTAAATAATAAACTTCTGAATCATTTGAGAAATTAGCTTGCCTAAGATGAAAAATTCTAATGTATCTTTTAAACAATTAAGCTTTAATTACTAAAAGTTTAAGGAGAGAATTTTTCTCAAATGTCATTCATAAAGTCTACTTTAGAACATTTGTTAATTTTTCGTTTCAAAGAAATGGATGAGATCAGCTAAAGAAAGTTTAATTAGTGATTAAAGTGGCTTAAATTTAGCTCCTGCTAACTAAGTTTCTTTGATTACTTTTGGAAAATACTGAAGAGTACTATCCTTATTTAGTATGCACATATAACTAAGAATCATTTGTTTTTTCTGTCAGCTACTTAAACTCTTAATCCTTGAGGTAACAGAACATCAAATTACAATCCATTAATGATTACTCATTTTAAAATTATAATCTTTAAACTAGTCAAAATTTATTGCAGTAATTTTTGTGTAATAAATGTGAACCTGGTTTTCAGGTGCAACTGTTGATGTCAATATTTGAATGACACAGTGTCATGTAATAAAGAGATTAATAACTATGTTAATTTTATTTAGTATTGCACTGAGGCCCATCATTTTCAATCACTGAGGAAGACTGATGGCAAGCAGAAGAGGAGAAAACACCTTGCCACACAATAAAGAAAAAAAAAATTACCTCTTTTTCCGTGAAAAACAGAACTTTTAAAGATGTATTTTGAATCTCAAAAAAACCCTAACAACATGACTGCATAGGATGTAAGGAGATTGTGTACTCCACTGCTTTATCCAAAGTAGTCTCTGTTAATTTTCATTTCATTATTTCAGGTTTGGATTTTTGTGGTTTTTTTGAGGCATAGCTTGGGTTGGGGGCCAACAGTGAAAAGTGGTATAATACTCCTTTTACTACTCTTGGCCTGAATGCTCATGCTCCACAGCACTGTTCCCACTTGGGCTTAATGCCTTAAGGCCTGTATTCTTCGACCTCTTTCCAGTTAGGGTTCACTCCTGTGGGTCTTCATATTTACAGGAAAGCAGGAAGAGCAGATAATGTCCCTTATCTCTGATTACCAGCTCAGGGATCTTAGGCACTACATTAATAAGGACTGTTCTTTGCTATTCCGTTCCTGTCTATCGGGACTTCTCAAGCACTTTCCAACTTTGCCATCCTAGAGGTCTCAAGCTTCACTATTTTGTTTTTTCCTGATTTTTTCTTTTTAAAGCAGTCGCTCAGGCACAAATAATGAGATTTCATCTTTAGTAGCTTTTCCTAGAGGACTTTAAAGTTGATGGAACTTTTCGAAGCAATTGCCTCCAGTGTTAGTTATCCCCAAACTAAGTTCAAATATGCAGGTAACTCCTGACACTGTGGCCCATGAGATCCCCTAAATGCTCTTCCAAAACACTGCTCAATGATTGGCACCAAAATCAACAACTGAGCCCTCTGAAGTATTATCACAAATTAGAGTGATTTTACTGTGCAACTTAAGCTTCTACTCATTCATGATAATTTTAACACCAATGAGAAGTTTTGAACCAGAATATTATCTTCAAAATTCCATTTGATATTTCCATGGAATTAAAAAGCAATGATTAGGCAAAATGAGCTAGTTCTGCTCGATCAAATAAACCATGTCCATCTAATAAAATTTTTTTCTATAGTATAGCTCTCTACTTTTAAAATAATGTTATGAAGTGTCACTTAAATCAAGCTATATTGTAGCTACTATTTTGTACTTAAGAGGTATTTATCCCAACTATGAAGAAATTAAGTCCGAATTTGTCATCATTAGTAATCCTTCAGGTACACATGCACAGAATATTTAATACCTTGTGTTGTTATCATTACTGTCGATATTACTGAAGCACGGGCAAACACCAAGTTTTTATTATATAGAACATAATTTCTTCAAGTCTTCTGAAAACCCCCAGGTCCTCAGAGAGAGCCCGCTTATGGTTTATAACAATTTTATGTAGTTTGTTATGTGCTCTAGGACAAGTGTCATCAGGCTTTGCAAATTTGACTATATCAAAATAATCCTCAACCTGTTCCTCTATTCAGAAATACTTGCCCTTTTTTCTTTTAATAATTAGTTACAATCCAACTTTTTGTGAAGATAAACAAAACGAGGAATCAAGGAAAAAACAGTTTTCTTCTTCATGCCTCATTTGTTTTTTAAAAGGACATAATAAAATGTCAATAGAGGACATTATACAATATTTTTAGTGAGCCTATCTTCTTCCAAAGCTGGAAAAAACAAAAGGCACATCAATCTCAGGAAGTTTTCACGTGTGCTTTTAAAGACATAAACAGTATTTTAGCAGCATTAAGCCCCATAGCACCTAGAAACTCAGGTAAAACTCATTAATCTAAATTAAACACAATGATTTTTTGCAACTAATAGCAGAATGATATTCCAGATTTCCCAGTTTAACACCGAACTATATTAATTACAGTACAATGGATCTTAGTTTAAGTCTTTTTGCCAATTAAGATATTATTTGCCTTCCACATTACCATAAATATATAAAATTCACTCAGATAAGCCTTAAGTTTATTTTTAAGACTGGAACTAATGCTAAGTCTGAGTTCAAATTTCTAAATTATTTTAGTACAATAAAAGCTTAAGAGAGTATACTCTTGCATTCCTTGTCCATTATTATTTATTGTTGTAGCTTTCAGATGAAGAGTCACGTGACCTGGGGTAAGATGAAAATAAGTAGCAGCACTTATTTCAGCAGAACAACTGGGCAGTCCTGAACGTGCCCTACAAAGGAACCTGGAGCTTGCGACCGCATAAGCGTTAGGCCTTGAAAATTTGGTTTCAGACAAGCCTGCAGATTACACTTCTACTTTAAAATGTAACGTTCCAAGTAGTCGATGGAAAGAAAGCTTATCAAATCTTCTTGTCTTTAAAGATACTGGGTGAAAGTATCACTGACATAAAATCACAACAAAAAAATGGCCAAGAAAAACGTTTGATATTTAAAACATTTACAGATATAATATTTTATATGGCTATTTGATTACTCCTAACCATATATACATGACAAACGAAGAGAATTCATTAGTTTTTAAAAATATTCTGGATTTACCGGTTTTCAAATAAAGTACCATATACAGAAAAAAACCACCAATTTACTATTTATTTACTAATAGGGACAAGAAAAAACTTACATTTAATTAAAAAAAGCAAATGCTTAGTCCATAATTAATAAAAATCAATTATTCCATCATAGAGAATCACAGAAGTTAGTGTAATACAATATTTTAATTTTCTTCCACAAAATTTGCATTATTAGGGAAAACACAAATTCTCTTACATGATTGATTCCTTCCATTTTTAAGTGAGCTCATTCAAGCTGTCAAACCTGAGGTCCTACTTGACCACACAAAAGATGCACGAAGCTGAATATACCATACTTGGGAAAAGGGTCATCACTGATAAAATACAAATACTATTAAAATCACTACAAAGGCAAATTGAGACTAACAAAAAGGATTAAAAGTAAAAACATTGGATAACTTATGTTTGCTGAATTCTATTCCTTTTTTCTGTCCTCTAAAATCTATTATTTTAAACAAGTTGTCCAGCATGAAAATAAAAGTGTGACATGCTAGAACAGTGATCATAATTTAGTTGCTAGAATTTAAAGTTATAATTAAATCTAAAATTAACTGGAATACCTAAGTTTAAACATAGTAAATAAGCCTGATGGAGTTCAAGAAGCATTTGGACAATGCTCTCAGGCACATGGTGTGATTCTTGGGGCTGCCCTGTGCAGGGCCAGGAGCTGGACTTCGGCGACACTTGTGGGTCCCTGCCTACCAGCTCAGAATACTCTGTGATTTTTCTACTTCCCTATTTGTTTCTATGACTGTTTAACGAAAACCAGACTGTTCTTTGACATTAGGAACTATATCATTTAAGGATCATCTTCTAGTACATTGACACATGGCAAAAAACCACATACAGTGGGTTCATATATTTCATAGAATGGTTTGGGTCAGAAGGAACCTTAAAGATCATCTAGTTCCAACTCTGTTGCAATAGACAGGGACACCTTCCACCAGACCAGGTTACTCAGAGCTCCATCCAACCTCACCTTGAACACTTCCAGGGACGAGGGGTCCACAACTTCTCTGGGCTACCTGTTCCAGTGCCGCAGCACACTCAAGAGTAAAGAATTTCTTCCTAATATCTAACCTAAACCTACAATTTTTCATTTTAAGACTGTTCCCCCTTGTCCCATCACTACATGCCCCCATGAAAAGTCCCTCTACAGCTTTCTTGTAAACCCCCTTTAGGTACTGGAAAGCTGCTCTTGGGTCTTCTCAGAGCTTTCTCTTCTCCAGCTGAACATCCCCATCTTTCTCAGTCTGTCTTCACATGGTGCTCCAGTCCTGTGATCATCTTTGTTCCAACAGGTCAACTTCTTTCTTGTGCTGGGTGGGGGCTCCAGAGCTGGAGGTCCCAAGCCTGGATTTCTCCTACAGCAGGCAGTTCTTCATTCCCCCAGTCCCTGCTTTCACCTGCTGCAACACGTGTGGTGTGGCTGAAGCACTTGCTGGTGAAGCCTGGGGAAAAAACCGTGCTGAATTTGTCAGTCTTCTCCACAACCTGGGTAACGAGTTCTATCATTCCTGAGAGGACACATTATTTTCCCTAGCCTTTCTTTTGTTGCTAACGCACATAAAGAAGCTTTTTTTGTTTACCCTTCATATCCTTTCCTGGATTTACTTCTGATAGTGCTTTAGCCTTCCTAATCAGATCCATGGCTGTTCAATTTCTCTGTGTTCCTCCCAGGCTACCTTTCCCTGCTTCTGCTCTTCGAAAGCTACCTGTTTGTGTTTAAGATTGTCCAGGAGCTCCACATTCATCCATGCAGGCCTCCTGGCATTCTTCCATGATTTCCTCTTTGTAGAGACGCGTTGTTCTTCAGTCTGGAGGAGACAATCCTTGAATATCATCCCTTGGGTACCTCTTCCCATGGTACTCTACCAAGCAAATCCCTGGTGAGGCCAAAGTCTGCTCTCCTGAAGTCCAGGGTGGTAAGCTTGCCGTATGCCCTCCTCCCTGCCCCAAGGATCTTGAACTCCCAACATTTCATGGTCACTGCAGCCCAGGCTGTCCTTGAGCTTCACATTCCTCACCAGCACCTTCTGGTTGGTGAGAACAAGATCCAACATAGACACCTCTACTTTATGGCTCATCTATCCCTTGGAGCAGAAAGTTGTCATTTATGGGTGTACATTTATACCTGTATAACATACACCTGCATCCACTGGTTTTTTAACTGTGTTAGAAATGATGCACTCCAGATACTAAAATACAGGTGTAGTGAACTCAAAATAGCAGCTCACAGTTCAGCAACTTATTACTCACACGTATAGGCACAGTCATGGTTCAACATTTCCACTGGATTTCATAAGTCTGACAGCAAGTTTGTTGAGCCCTTTAAGTTAATAATTAGTTTTATATAATTAATTGATGCACTTCTACAGAATTTTCTAGGGAAAATAAATTACTAAAATATACAATTATAATGACAAAAATTCAACCCCATGTAAAGCTTGACAAAGCTCAAAATATCAAAATCTGAAAATGATTACCCCAATGCAAGTTAGGAGCATCTTCCAGGGAAGTTCCTGAGATTCAATATTTTAGTATATATTTACATTGAAATATCTTACGCTAAACCAACTAGAAAATGCTTAAATATAAAAAATAGTCTTAAAATTATTATTAAAAATAAAGATCAGTTCCATATAAAAAAAGTCATGGTTGAACAAGATGCTTACATTGCAGCTCTTGCAGGTCTTATTTCATCTTCATCACTGCACGAGTTAGAAATTGCCAACTCAAATATTTTTTTCCACCAGAGATTTTATGGTCCTAACTGCAATTTTGGTAACAATTTTTACTTGTGAAATAAAAATAGTTTGAACAAGGGAACCTATGATGAAGAGTTACTCATAAACAATTTACAAGAGCACCATAACATGTAAAACAGAAGGACCTTGGTTTCTTAAACAGATTTTGAAGGGCAACAGAAAGTTAGGAGATTAGGAGAAAAGAAGGCTCAGCATTACTTTTGTTGTGTATAGAGAGCAGTTTCCTTATTTGTTATGACTTTGTTTTTGTAAGGTATGGGAAAACAAATAGGTGTTCTTTTGGGTTCTATGCACTCATTTATTTTACTCAGTAATAAAGTCAGTACCACAGTATTTTCTTCTTTTGGTGTATTTCTGAAATATTTTTCCTTTTGGAATGGCAGTTCATTTTGCAATTTAGTTGCATTAGTATATCTAATGCAGTATGATATCTTTTGATTTTCCAGCTCTGTGTAGTAACTTACCAGTAGTATGAGCACAGTAATTCACATCGTTGTAGAATTTTTCACGAGCATGCTGTGGCAGCCTATTCACATCATCAGAATCTAGAGCTTCTCCAGTGTCATCTTCTTCACCACCTGATATATTTAATGGCATGCTTCTAGGATGTTTAGCTGGTTTGATTTTTTCCTTTACTGGAAAATCATTCACTGAAATAGACTTCTTCCTACTTTTCTTAGTAGCATTATGTAGCTCACAAAAACTCACATCATGTAGGAACATGCTTGTAAAAGAGTCTTTGCAACAAACTTCAGGAGGATTCTGTGATTCCTCTTGTACTTGTATCTGTACTTCATTTTCATTTGAATTAGATGATGAAAAGAAGTCTTCATAAGAAGCCTCTTCAGTGCAGTAAGACTTGCTACACGTAGTAACTGCTTGCAAGAACCCCTTAGAGCATGATGCACGCAGATCCGAGGCAGCCAGCTTCAAACTTGGTAATGTTCGTAGTTTCTTCCTCTTCTTGTCTTCAAGAATACAATAATTTCTGCCAACAGGGAACCTTTTATCCAGTGAACATGCATCTAAGTCTTCACTATTCATAGGTGAATGAGAGAGACTGTCAACCAAAGCAGGAGCAGTATTTAACGGGACTATTTTTTTGGAAGGAGTAATATGACCAAGGCCCTCGAGAAGAGAGCTTTCATTTGCAATTGAAGTAGTCCCGCACTTCTCATTCTTCTGATTTTTCTTTGGAAACTTTAAATGTTTCTTTCCTAAAGACAATCTGTCATCCAAAGTGTGCTGTATAATCTGTTTCTTTGTTAAACTTCTGGCATGTCGTTTTGGTGTGAAGCGCTCCTGCTCATTGCCATGTGACGGAGAATTCACTGATGCACTCATGGATACATGAATATCAGCCCAAGTATCACAGGCATGTTCTGCTACCTCTGTTCTCTGTCTCTTTAATTTCTCAGTTCTCTGAAGATAATCACAACTTGAGTTCAAGCAGTCTTCCATTTGTTCTTCTGCAAAACAAAAAAAGTAGCAATATAAATCTATTAAACAAAACAAAAAGAGTATAAATTTCTTAGTGAAATATATATGGAATTCTTGAACCGAAAAACAAAGATTTAGCCACTTCTCTGGATATTATATGGCAAGTCAACAAAAACTAAACAGAAAATGGATTAGAAACAAAGCACATTTTATGTTGACAAGAACCTACAACAGTTTTAGCTACTGTATCCCCTTACCTGGTCATAAGCACCCACAAGTCCCATTCTGCTTTCTTGAAATTACGCAGCAGAGGAACTCGCTTTCCCTCTCGCATTTGCAGAGAAAACCAGCAAGATTATACGCTGATAAAGTTAGCTATAGTAACAGTGGAAACTCAATAAGCATTTTTGCTACCACAGCATTAGCACCACCTTGAAGTTTTTGCACTTAAGATGAAATTAAATATGGCACCATAGTATCATACCACATACATCAATATAATGTATTAAAAATAATTAGAATGTGGAAAAAGAATCATTTCTTGTAGCTATTCTTAGGAAATTATTTTGTGCTAGGTGTTACACAGAATCTATACATAATTCTTCACAATAAATTCCTCTGAAACAAGCTAGTATCTCTGATTAATCAAGCACACATTTTTAAAAATCCTGTTGTTCTACAATTGAATGATGCCTTAGGTTTTAACTTCTGTATTTTTCAAATCCTGTACTGCCTGGTGTGTAACTCTGAAGTTTCTTGTGGCCTGCAAGCTGCTGTTCTCCCATGCTGGTCAGGCATAACAAACCTCTGCAGGCTTCCACTCCAAGGACACCAGGCCCAAAATGTGTCAACTAAAAGCCTCTAAAGGCGGGGCAAACTTGGGGTAATTACATCATGAAACTGAGGTTATAATTGGAGAATTAACTCTGATATGCAAATGAACCAAACTTAGAAAAGTGTGAAGAATTCGTGACCCAGCGTCCATCTTGGGTGTCCATCTGGGGCGTAGCCTCTGGACTGCCCAAGGTGTACCTCTGAAGACCCTTCAAATAAATACCTTCTTTTATTCCCTTACTCTTGTCTAGTTTCTGTGTTTTAGGTGGCCTCTTAAGGCATCAAGATGACTGCAACAGATACTTTTGCTTAAATAGATGATGAGTGCAACATCACAGCAATACTCTCTCTGTAAGTTCTTCTGTAGGTTTTAGGGGAAGTCTTGATGTTACTTGCTTACTAAATATAGATAGTATTTTTAGACATATGGGGTAGCTACCTATATTAAGAAAGATAAAATATATAGAGAGAAATATCACATGGTATGATCAGTCTCTCCTACTGACAGTTGATGAAGTCTTAGCTTCGATCCTCAAATTGACCTGGCTTCTTGAACTTTTTAAAACCATTATTAAGCAATCTCATAGATCTCTTAGGCACAAACACAGGGGCTACTGTCACAGAGCATCGGAGATTGAAGCTACACTGAATGTTGTCAAGGGAATTGGTGGTCTGCTCTTAGCGTAAAATTACATTGTGCAGTTGCAAAGCCGAAGGGACGTATGCAAGGCAAAGCTCTCAAATCACAAGGTTCTACCTCATCAGCACATACCTAATCTACCAAAGTAAAATCATTTGCTGGCACAGCTATGCTACTTTCAGTGTTCAACTATCACTTCTCACTAACATGAGACATGTTCTCACTGCATGAAGACATAACAAGCCGTTATGTTAACATAACAGGCTGCAAGATACCCACTCTGTTCTCAGGTAAGCCAACATGACAGAACTCCTGTACGATGTCAATAACATACAACCCCTCAAAACAGCATGAGGTTGAAGGGAGAATGGAGAGCAGGCAAACTGCTCTTAGTGGCCCTCATTACAAATTCTACAGACTCACTCCTCCTCCCTTTTCTACTGAGATCAAGGCCAGCATCGGACTTGAGTTTTTTGCCCCTGTGACTGACAGATGACACGAGGTCTGAAGCACACACCTATTGCCTACATAATCAATACTATTAAGATGTTCACTGATGTAGCTCAACAGACTTCACAATAATCTTCTCTCTTATGCCCTGCTAATACACCAAAACACAGGAACAAACCCCTAACTTTACAAGAATAACTTTACGAGGTTCTTACCTTGCTAACAAATTATTTTAATCCATCTGAAACCATAAAACATTTAAAAAAACAATTTATTTTTACTCTTGCTGTTCCTTCAAACTTGACTTCTTAAGCTGAAAAACACAATAGGCTAACTTTCAAATTTGAATTTTTCAATTGAAAATTTCAAAGACATTTCAGTTCTTTGAGGTCTTACCCTCATTCAGATCTCTTTTTATTTTCTCATATCACACTATTTGGTGTGCACTCTGTGTTATATATATGATCACGGTGAAGAGCAGAGAAGATTGAGACCATGTTAGGACAAGAAGTTATTAACAGGGAATGGTATGAGTAAAGAGGAGGAAGTGAGGCAAGCAATGCAGCAGTAAGGCAGAGCATTTACCCAGCAGTATTCCTCTTGCTCCATTTTTCTTGAGTTCTTAGTACAACATACTTTCTTTAGTTAAGAAAAACTAAGATAATTCAGCTTTAAATATAAAAGATAGAGAAAATAGATATAGTTCCAAATTCAGTATACTGTACTTTCCAAAGTAAGTTATAAAGGCCATGTATTGTTTTTAATTTCTGTAATATATATTAAGTTGTGTTAGTTACCTGGTAGCAGCACATCTTCTGAATTAGATAAGACACAAGTAGAAAGCGAGCAGTCTCCTGGTGAGCTATTTGGAAGTGTTTGAATCATTTGTGAACCTAGGAATGCAAAAAAAACTATTAGATATTTGTAAGCATTTTTTCTAGGTAACTCGTCAGCACATTCTTCTGAAACTAAAGAATGATGTCAAACCATTTAGAAATTATTATTGATATTTCTAAGGCCTGTTGAGATATTTTACTAAAGAATCTGTGAAATCCTGCAATTGGCAGCCAAGTCTTGATATAGCAAAAATGCTTTTAAAAATGTTTGAAGGTTTACCTAAAAATTCGAAGAGAAAATAAATACAAGCCTCACTAAAATAAACTGAGATTTAATTTTTCATCCATGTATTACTGTTTCTTTACTTTCACAACTATTTTTGAAATTAGAAATTGACAGTCTAGCTGACATGCATGTCTTATAACTTTGAATACTACAGTTTCCCCCCCACCAAAAGATGTTCCACATTCAACAATTTTTACAGTAACTGGCAAAACCTAATGACTTAGACCTTAATATTTTCTCACTAAGGTAATGCAAACACCAAAACAAAATCTGAAAACTACAATCTGGATTTAATTCACCAGAATATGCATTTAAAAATCAACTAGGTTTATTTAATTAAGTTATTCAAATTTATTTCTTTTTTAAGTCCTGTTCTTCAGTACCTGGACAGATACCTCATCAGTTTTGGGCTCCTTTTTAAACTGTTGATGTGGGAGTAATAAAATAAATAATTTAACAGGAAGTAAGATTTAGGGTCTCATGGTAAAGTTTAATCAAGAGGCGATAATATCAATTAACGTGGCTAGAAAGTCTAGCTTAAACATTAGTCCTCTTGAGCAGACAAGTGATAAAAAATTATTTTGCAACCACTGTGTTCCAGACATGCAATCAAGATATGAAAAAAATTCTAAAGGCAAGAGCACGACAAGTGCACAAAAAAGGCAGCGATAAAACCAGCAGCCACTTGTGCATCTTCGTAAGTAAGTAAAATTTAACTTCCTACCAGTGGGAGAAGGATTCTCTCTTTTTTCCTTCATATCCTTTATTCTTCTTTCCGTCGCACTGCATTGATCTTTTATCTTATTAACAGGGCTGTATATAAGTGAACCATTGTCTTCAAATAATAAAACTGGTACATCTGTTTCTACACAAAGAAATTGTATTTATACATTAATATTTAAACGCTGTAACAGCTTCAGATGAAGTTTCTTTTCAAAAAACTTGGCAAAAAGAAATAGTTTTCTTAGATCTAAGATCATTACAGATGCCTTAACAGGATTGCAAAGAACTCTGTAAAAATTACATCAACTTCATTTCTCATGGCAAGATGCAAAAAGGCTCAAAAAACCCCCAACCAATAAACATCAAAACCCCATCAAGCGCTTTAAAGAAATAACTTCGGATATTTGAATCTTAGTAAAAAATAGTTCTTACCAGCATTAACTGCTGTCTTTTGTAGAGCTAATTCTTTAGCTATTTGGCTCAGTCTTCTCTGAAGCTTTCTATTATTTTCTGGAGTTTTTTCAACATAGTCTTTTGGCTGCATACATTTGTGCTACAAGACAGACAAAACTATTAATTGTATGTATAAAATGGTCAAAATAACTACACCTCCTATTTTGCCTATCATTTTGTCACAGGATTTATTATTGGTATTTATGCTGCTTATCACCTCCTTGAGAGTCATAGGTTATTATAGAAATTAACATTTTGCAAAGTAAGCTTTAATATTAAATAAGAAAGAACCTAACAAATCTTTTTTTTTGCTTGCGGCAAAGTTAAAGACATAAAGGTAGTTTTTAAAATACTAGTATTTGTTGCAACTCTGTGAAAGATAAGCCACATAGTAGTAGTAGTTTTTTTGATTAGTCACCATTATATAATTTGAATTTAAATCTTCATTTTTTTAAATCACCAATGCAGAAACTTGATTTTTAGTATACTTTCTTCAGATAAGATGTCACATGATCACAGCAATAGACTATCTTTAAACTCTTACTCAGATGGATAGGTAGAATTTACAGAATGTTCTGAAAATAAACAGTTCAAATGCCTGAGGTCAAAAAGTCAGGTTCAAACTTTAAAGTTTACTATTCTAGGCCTATTTTAAAAAAATATCAGATACTTACTTTTTTGATCGGTAGTAGAAATCCTTCATTAGTGTCTACTGCAGGAAATAGGGATTCATCAACATGGGCTCCAGTTTCTTGACACCTGTACAATAAATTAGAGAAGGTTTGGTGGGTTTTTTTTCTCTCGGTTCTGTTTGGTTTTAAGAATGAGACCTTTATTGCAAGAAGAGTTGTCTGAGCCCTGCAAGAATGAAACACCGACCCTTCTTAAGTGTGTAACTTCAAGGTAAGTACTGTAATGTTACCCTCACTCCCCCCTTCTGTCTACTACACGCCAAATATGCGATACAATTTTTTGTGCCAATGATGCCCTCCAAATTGCAGCTCTGAAATGGCAAGATTCCCACTCAAGTTATTTTTCAAACCTTCCCAAGCTGCGGGACTGTGTTCCCAGCAGCTGCTCGCGTGGCTCTGGTGACACCTAGCGATGGAGCCGCTACACGGTGTGAGGCTGTGCAGTTACAGCCTCATCCTCACTCGGGTTTGAATGGATGAGAAAGACAAACCACTGCAGGTATCTGTCAAACTCACTGAATTTAGAATTCTCAGGAGCATCAAAGACAGAGATTCAGCAGCTGGACTTCGGTGATTGTTATTAAATTCTGGATAATAATCAGCACAGATGTAGACTATGTGAAAAGTTACTTTAATTCAGAGATTTCACTGATTCAGAGAAGCTAAACAAATGAAAATGTTACCATTAAATCTAAGAACTTTTTACTTTGCAGACAAATCTGAACACAAATGATTTATATAACTTATTTGTGGGATGAGTTACCCTACTAAGAAAACACAGGTAGAGCTTCACAATTATGCATTTGATGTGGAAGTATTAAGTGCTCCTAATTTGGACAGATTGTTACAATTTCATCTTACATGGGGTTCTTTTTGTTCCGGGTTTTGATTTTTATTTTAGGCTGCTCAGTGAAGTATTTGTGTTGAAGAAGCAGTAAAAATCTTTTTCTCAGTGATCCCAAAGCTGTCACTCATTTTGCATTAAACTTTAAATTTATTTGCATGATAGCAAATCCATGACTTTTGTTTGCTATTTTTAAAGTTAGATATATGTATCATTCTTGGAAAGCAAAAAAAAAAAAAACAAACCCCCCCCCCCAAAAAAAAAAAAAAAAAACCCCAAAATTTTTTTTTAAATTTAAAATAACTTTACTCTGCAGTTACAAATTTTTCTGATTTTCAATTTTCATCTTAAAGAGTTGTCTTCTCAAATTACTTCCTACACTGTAGAACTGCATACAGTTTAGGCTCAAATAGCTGCTTGTACTACAGAGCAGAAGTTTCCAATAAAAATTTGAGGCAGATCATTGGAGAGAGCACTAGAAATCCAGCAAGAGTTCAACAAGGCAATGATCACTAAATACTGCACAAACCATTCAAATGTTTCAGGTTTTTATGGAGAAATCTAAGTATTACAGCATTTTTCAGCTCATCGGGCATATTCCTCTGAGAGGCTGAAGCACTGCTCAGGGGAAGGCAATACTGGGGTACAAGTCTAACAGGTTGGAAGTAGGGGTCCACCAGCTGTTAAATGTGAGACTGTTTTCCACAAAGCAGAAGAATCAGGAAAAGCTGGAATAATTGTATATATTATTTGCTTCCTTGTCTGGTATTTTCAAACATCAAAAAGTAGCATCCAGATTAAATATCATATACCACAGCATCCTCCAATATACTCCAATATCAAGATTCTCAAGAGCATGTAAGAACATAAAACCACAGCCAAACATTCTCAGTTTACTGTGTTCCACAGATTTCTGCTTGTCAGATGGTCAGATGCAATACTATATTTGGGTTTTGATAAAATGAACTGTTTGATTGCTTCAGCAATTTTTTAAATCCATGAAAATCTTTGCTCACTATGATTCTGCAACAAGGAGTTTTACAGCCTAACCCTGTGTTATTAAAATCCATCATTTACTGTTTTCTCTGAATCTGCCTCCAGGTGTACTGATGCAACACTTTCCAATTCTTCTGCTGGATAGGAAAATATACATTCATTTCCCATTCAGCCTCTCTACACAAACCTTCTCCTTCCTCCACTCCTATTTCTTTTCCAGACTGAAGTATTCTTGTCTCTTCCATCACATCTTGTAAGGGAACTATTTTATAACTTCAGTCAAGCTCATTGCCATCCTCTGGCAACATTCCAAATATAAGCACGATAAAATGCTGTCATTCCACTATATGAAATTTTATAGTCCATTTAATTTGATTTTTGACTACTGATGAGGTGACAATGCTATGAAAATGTCTACTGTAAGTCCCAAAATGCCAAGATCATCTTTCTGATATGCTTAATAGGACTGCTTTAAAGTCTCCTTGACACCAGCAAGAATTTTATTCCCTTCAGTCTTAGCTTCTTAACAGTAATTCTTCCATTTTAAGTAGACTCCTTTTTTAATTTAGGCAATTTAATTCTCTTGTCATAGAATTTCTTGGGTTTGGTGTTCCAGTATGAACATTTATTTTATACTGTAGACATACTTACGAAAAGGTCCTCTGACATAATTTGAACAGCAATCCACAAACCAATTAAGACCAAGCAATAACTAACATACTTGGTTTTGCACTGCACTCCTACAGGAGTCACCAACCCCCAGTCTACACCAGAAAGTTGACATGTACTATTACATTTGCTGAGATAGCATTTCACAGCATTTCTGACCATTTTGAGAATGTTCTGCTTGCTACTGAACGAAGCAGCTGGTTAATCAAGCCATCTTTTTAGCAATGATAAAACTTCAACTCACAGGAACTCTGCATGATTTGCTTACATGGTTATCAGGTTCAAACTAAGTTTCCATTCACGCAGGACCACAATTTTATGGGTACATATTATTCAGTCCTTCCTATTTACATCGTTCCAGGGTTCAATAGACTGTCTTCTGCCTACCAGTGTCTGAGACATGGATGCACTAGACATGTAATTTAGTCAGGCATTGTGGTTCTCTCATTTTTTACAAAAACCAAAAATCTGCATGTATACTAGCACTGTCTCATTTTAATTTTGTACTGCCTGTACCTCATTTGAATAACCCCATGACCAGTAAGAATATTCATTACTACCTCTTATATAAGCTTCTACTGCTCCTGACCTATACTTTGTCCAAGGATATGATATTCTCATGAATTCTGCTTACAGTATACACCAATCTAAGCTGCATGTTCTTCTGTACCTTTTGGGATTTACTTTAAACTAAAGGGCAGAAGAAAAAGATTACAGAGAAGTTCAATCATAAATCACAGCTTGGGTCCTCCTCTGCAATAAAATACATCTATTTCAGATGATTCCCCCAGTTCCAACAAACTTCATCTTCTAAGCCATGTACCAAGACCTTGCTTTGGTCAGAAAGTGATAACGGGAACACTTAAAAAATATCAGGAAGATGCTAGCCTTCCCTTTCCTACCAAACAGCCTAAGTTTTCCCTCTAGATGCATTCTCTTGTCTTTTCCTTTGTTGCTGTTATCCAGCAAAATCTGAAGTTTCTTGAGGCTTTTACACCTGGATTTCAAAGCTCCATGCTGTCCCCTACAGTATCGCATGTCCAGTTGTTTCTATGCCTCAGCTTTCTACAGTGTTCATCCACTCAATGCCTTCCAGCAGTGCAGAGGAGATTCTTGTGGTGGAACTGCTATCACAGAAAGAGTATTTCCGTATGACATGTCCTAGACTCTCCCCTGTAAAGCACTCTCATTCTTCCATTGTTGATTCTACTCACCTGGACTTTTATGAGATCGTTTTCACTACAGCACATCCAAATCCTCAGTTTATAGTTCATGTGACTAAGATTTCAAATTCTGTATTTATACACTTAGCCACCTGAAGAGCATATTTAATTTTACAACCGTATTGAAATCATCATCATCGTCACACATTCAAATAGCACCAGGTCCCAGAAAGATACATTCACATAAATAAATACACATTCACATCGCCCTCATTTTTGGGAACTTAAGGTATTTCTTGCTTGGTGTTAAAGCTGGCTGGGTTGCGTGGCTGTAACTTCTATATCTGACAGACTTTAAAAAAAAAGAAAAGAAAGACCCTGCTTCTGCAGATCTGCATCAATTTCTTTTTTGGCTAATGGACTTGCATCACAAGTTTTCAGGTTGTACTGGCCTACATTTAGGCATCTGTAGACCCCAGATTTGCCCTCCCTCCTTGTGACCCCACTTTTTAAAAAAAAAACAAGCCCAAAATGCTTGCACTGAGGCCACCACCTCTCCATGCATATTACAACTGGTAGAGGTAAGGCCCTCGTTACTTGACTTATACTCTAATTTCCATCATCACACTGATTTATCAATTGGATTGCTTAACACATGCATAGTCATAAACTGTGTTTTTATACTTCATCTGAAATTTTAGCTAGGCCTCACTTTGTAAACTCAGAGACACAGCTATGGAGTAGCAAACTCTAAAGGATTGGTTGCACAGATGAAATTTTTCTTTAATTTTTTTAAAAAATAAATTTAACTTTTTCCATATGGTGGTAGAGAATCTTCATGCAGTTCTGTTCTGAACTTGCCAAATACCTTAAAAAAAAGCATACATATGGACCTTTTTCCTTCTTGCTAGGATTCCTGTTTACAGGATTTAAGTACAGAAACAGTACAATGCCCTTGGTGAAATGAGCTTTTTCATATGAAAATGGAAGAATTCTACTCAACATAAGTATGGCCTTCACTGCCTATGCATGCCATCTGAGAGCACAGGAGCAGAACACTGTTAACAAATATACCATGAAACTAGTTCAACACATTCATTTTTAAAAAGTTAACATTTTACCTTTTTATGCAAGTCACGTGCTTTATAATAGGAATGTCATAGAAAAGTTGTAATTTACTCACATATTTATCAGTATTTCAAGTACATTAATAAAACGGTTCCTGTATTTGTTTTTCAATAAAACAATACTGGAATCTATTATCTCTGAAATAGGCCACATTCATTATAACCACGAGTACTCACTTTTCCACCCAGAGTACAGAAACTATTTTTACACCCATCTTCTGTGCTTTTTTCCATGTAGTCAAACGTCCGTCTTTGAAGACTACATGGGTCACGTGCTTGTTCAAAGTTTTTGAAACCTGCAGAAATACACAGAAAGCTCATATTTAAGTCTGATAATTGGAAAATTCTAATGAAACCAGCTAGTGTAGTCCATTTTTAGTGTATAAACCATTAGCGTAAAAAGTTATTCTAAACATTATGTCAAGGACTCTTTTGATCTTTCCCAACTTCACAAGAAGCCTCAAGCAATCAAAACTCCAGTCTCATTAGTCAAGCTAATGCAGGCTAAAGACACGGAGTAGCCTTTTGTTTTCAAACTTCTCTAGGTTACCATTTTCAGCTCCTTACTCTAGGTGTATCACTAATTTTGCAACATTTTTATTTATATAGTGCAACATAATTTCTGATGCAACAGCCAGGGCAGAAAGCAGATGCCACTATCCAAAGAAATAACAAAATATCTTTTAGGCAGTAAAGAACTCAGGCTTAAAAGAGTACAGCTAACCTCACTTTTAAAACTAATTTTGGTCAATAAAAATCACTTTTTGTTTTGAGGGAAGGCTGAAGGTACTATAAACAAAAAATACATGGGAATGCTTTGAAAAATGAGAAATACAGAAAATTAAAGTAGCACAGACGATCAAATTTTCAGTTATCAGCCTCCATTGGCAAGTGACGTTTTCAGTTCTAGATACTCCACTCTTCACAAACAAGGTTTCCTTTGTGGAGACTAAGCACCCTACACAGAACTGCTTGATCAGTTGTGATTGTTGATGTGGTGAGATCAAAAGAACTCATTTTTTACTGCAGCATCTCCCCAGCCAAATGGAAACAGCTCCGTAGCTTTCTGTTGCACCCTCAATCGCATCATTATATTTGGCTCACAGCATGCTGCGTCTGTATTTAGCGTTACGAAAACTATTTAGCTTTTCCAAACATTGCTGGTGGCAAGCTGATTATGACTTCTTAGAAGACAAAACCTCATGATATTTAAGTATCTAGGTATACAAGGATCCATTAATCTCTTATAGAATAAATTATGACTCCGGATGCAATTGCTTACTCACTTTTGCCAGTATCTGGCTCACAGCCCACGTCCTAAGGATGCTTGATGTAGCTTTGCCTCCAAATTATGGAGGAGCACCACCTTACACCTCCCTCTCCCCTTTGCCACCTCATCCCCTTACCCTGGGCATCTTCTGCTGCTCAGCTGAACTTACTTTTGAGATGTCTGAATCAACAATCTAGTGAAAAATTAATTTAGAATTTAATTTCCTGACACAGCGAACCAAGTCAGCTTACTAGCATGTGCTCAGCCAGTAACAGGAAAGTGTCTGGAATAGGGAAGGGGCATGACCGTCCCTATTCAGTCACAGGGATCTGCTAAATGGGCTCATCTGTATCATCTGCCTGCACCGTGTTTGGTTATTTTGATCATTTTGAAGCCTTATGCTTCTACCATATTTTCTGTGAGAAAAAAATCTAGTATCATCAGAATAGAATTAGACAGGTCTGATAGTACAGCATAGAAATATTTCTTGTTCTTTTCACTCGAGTTATTTATTGAGAGTTGTGTTTGCTTTAATAATAAAACCAGTTATCCTACTGTTCTGTCACACTCACTCAGCTAACTTCATACAGAAAGAGAGGATTTGGGGAAGGAGACCAGCAAGATTTCCTAAATTAGTGTAAGAGACATCTAAACATGCCCATTTTAAAGAGCACTGGGAGTCCACACAAGTATTTTTTAGAGCATGATGTGGGCTGTAAAAATCTCCATTAACCAGTGATAATATGCAAGAAGGGAAGATGTCAGTTTGACTTTGGTCTCTGGTTGAAATGCTACAGCTGGCAAATAAACGTGTTTTGCACCTACAAGTCAACTGTATCTGGTATGGAAAAAATCATTGAGACATATACTGAAACTCTCAGATATATTTTTACTGGCACTTTCCGGAATTGATCCAAATTTGTGGGAGAGCGAATGGAAGAATAAAATGTCACGGTACTCGAATAGAAAATATTGAACTAATAACGGAGCAGCTGCTTACAAGCTGATGAAAACAAACCAATACAAGGTACATACTTGTAAACCACAGGTTTTCAACACTTAGATTTGCTTAGCCCACAGGATGTGGCAAGCCCAATACTTCCCAAGAAATGCATGCTATCACATTAATATGCAAAGAGGTCTGTAGATGTAGAAAGGCTTTAGATGCATTTCCCATCTGTCAGCAGCAAGAATTTTACAGCATGTTGGTCTATTCTCAGGTCTCTGATTTTCTCCCTTCCTGCCCTTTAAAAACTTATACTAAAAAGAAATATATGTGACAAGCAGAACAAGCAAGCTAATCTATAATTAAGATCTTTCCTATTCTCTTTATTTCAAAATAGTCTCCTTACTTTTGCTCCCATATCAAGAAGTTGCTGTTCAAAGGTTTTTGAGTAATTTTCTGTTCTGTTAGATGACCAAACTTCTACAAATGCAGAAATACCTGGGTCAGAAGAGAGAAAACAACAACTAATGAAGTACATACCACGGTAAAACTGGTTAAACTGCCTTTCCAATAGAAGTTTCTTTTACACAGATGGCATTTAGTTGCAAATATAGCTTTCAGTAAACGGAGTGTGAGGTTTTAGCAGCAGAATTTTTTTTTTGGTGTATTTATGTCCCCTAAATTAGTAGTAATGTTAATAACTTAGAAGTCTGACACCAGTTAAACAACTTTTCACTTCATCTATTTAAAACACACTACCAGCTTAACAAGCAATACATTATCTTTACAGGACTGCTCAGCCTTACCATTATTTAATCACTGTTAATCTTCAGATTAATTAAAAATTTGAAAACCATTTGATATAACACAACTTACAGAACAAAATGAAATCACCACAATAGAATTATTCCTTGCCCAAACTCCCAGAAAATTTTGCAGAAATATCACTTAACAGTTTCTAATTGACTTCAATTTTCACTTTATTTATATTGAAACACCCGAAATTAAGTATATATAACAGGGGCTAATAAAATTTCATGTCAGTTGCCTTAGGCAACTTTGGGTATTCAGATTTAATTAGCTTGCTTTATTAAGCAGATTAATAAACTCTTCAAGGAATCAAATCAGCCTTGGTTGAGAATATCTTCAAACAACCAACCAAAGACAGAAGTACTGACAAGGAGGGATAAGCAAATAAAACTCATAACAATCCCTTCATTAATTTTACATAGGACAGGCACTAAAGCGACCTACAGTTCCACTAGCCATGCCACTCCCATTTTGAATGACAAATCAGGAAAATTCCAAAAACTGGAGAAATGGCAGCTCACCAAAACCAACTTCATGCAAACTGTAGGCCAGACAACTCTCAGAATTCATGAATAAAACTGAGAGTTTCAATTTAAAAGGCTCATTCTTCGCAAATATTGCTTAATTATCTTAGCTACTAAGATAATTAAGCATGCCCTTCTGATTAATTATTATGTAGTCTCATCTGTCTTCTTTCTAAATGAAAACCAGAATAATGCTCCAACAACAGGAGCACTTTTATAAAGATTGAAATATTTTTACAATTACTAGAAACATTTTTGACATACAAGAGAAATATGAAACAGAAACCACTTCCTCACACAAAGCACTGGGAAAAATCTTACTATCAGTACTACGACTTCAGATATAAAAAGGAATTTAAGACGAGTCTACTCCAATGTGCTTTTAACTGCGTTCATTCTACTACTAGACTGGGGCAGATTCTGCCAGAGTTGCTTTTTCCCTTGATTGTTCAATTGTGAAAAACATTGCACTTGCATTTGAAAAGACAGTATCTTCCTTTTACATCAAATATTTTAGAACTTTCACAGCTAAAATTCTCCTAGAAAAACAGATCGGAACATATCAGTAAAGGTCGAACTAGGAACTTAAAGGGATGCTACTTCAAAGCTCCATGCACATGCAGTAGGATCAAAGGTGTATTTTACAGTAATTAGTTAATTTTAGCTAATCAAATATATTCCAGCAAAAGGCAAGGCTTTTTTGCAGTTTTTGTACAGGTGATGGAAATGAAAATGTGGAAGTCCGTGGCGCTTTTGTGAACTAGAAGAGCTCTGACTAGAGATGGGTTCTTGTAAACGCCAGCCTTAGAAGGTCTCGGAGAAGGCGGTGATCGCAGAGGAAAATGGCCATGAGAGGGCAACTTGCGGAGGCAGAAATTTTGAGACGCAGAAGAAAGCCACGACCGACCGGAGTGGGAAGAGCAGAGGGGTCGCCGGGCAGTGCCCCACTAGGAGCCACCCTACAGGGGCAACCCGAGCGGAGGGAAGCGTCCGGCCCTGCCCGCCCCGGCGGCCACGCGGCGGGGCCGGGCCTGCGCCCGGGCACAACCCGCTTCCAGCAGGGGNCCCGCGGGGGAGGCCTGAGCACTCCGCGACAGCGGGCCGGGCCCCACAGCGGCCCGTCACCCGCCCTGCCGGGAAGCGCCAAAGCAAGGGCCGCAAGGAGACAGGGGGCAGGGGCACCGCGGAGCCCGCGCCAGCCCGGCGGCTCCTCTCGGCCGCGCCGGGAGAGGCCACCACACGGCGGCCGAGCCGGTACCTTTCAGAACGGGCTCCATTGGCGGCACAGCCCGGCAGCTCACAGCGCCCGCCACGGTTCAAACCCGCCTCCGCGCCCCGCCGCGCGTGCGCAGAAGGTCCCCCGGGCCTGGTAGGAAATGGGGTGTGCTCGGCCCAGCTCCGGCCCTGCCCGCTGCCGGGGGAGGCTGGGCACGCCCGAATGGTGCTGGAAACAGTGTCACAGGATTAATTAGGTTGGAAAAGACCTCTGAGATCATCGAGTCCAACCTCTGACCCAACACCACGTGGTGAACTAGATCATGGCACTGAGTGCCACATCCAGTCTTTCCGTAAACATCTCCAGGGGCAGTGACTCCACCACTTCCCTGGGCAGCCCATTCCAATATCTAATCACCCTTCCCATTAAAAAATTCTTCCTAATATCCAGCCTAAACCGCCTCTGGCACAGCTCAAGACTATGTCCTCTCATCCTGTCACTAGTTCCTTGGACAAGAGACCAACCCTCGGGTGGCTACAGTCTCCTTTCAGGCAGCCGTAGAGAGCGATAAGGTCCCTCCTGGGTCTCCTCCAGGCTAAACACCCCCGGCTCCCTCAGCCGCTCCACACAGGACTTGTGCTCCAGACACTTCACCAGCTCTGCCCTCCTCCTATGGAGTCGCTCCAGCACCTCAGTGTCCTTTCTGAATTGAGGGGCCCAGAACCGGACACAGCACTTGCGGTGTGGCCTCACCTGTGCTCAGTACAGGGGGAGAATCTCTGCTCCTGGTCCTACTGGCCACACTATTGCTGATAGAGGCCAGGATGCCATGAAGTTTTCACAAAGCCAAACACCAAGTGAATTTTCTGTGTCACTGTTCACCATAAGGAGTCCTAAAGAGGCATTCCTGAAGAATTTTAGTTTGTAGGAAAGTGCGTCAGAGAACTGCTGGTCTCTCAACTCTCTGGTGGCCCAAACTGCAGTGTCTGAATTGAGAAAACAAATAACAGAAAAAGGCAGCAAAATAGGGGTTAGCAAAGAGCACTGTGAGACAGTGCTCTTTGCTAACGAAAGCATGTAAAACTGCTTGACAACAACTGTACGTTTAACTATAGTTAGGGAACCCTAAGAGGAACTGGCTTTGGTGCTCAAAAGCTAGAGAGTAGCAAACGTGATACCAGAGGGAAGTTAGAGAAAAACTCATGGTTTCCCGAGGGAAAAAATGATAAAATGTATAATAAAGTAAGGGAATTAGTGAGTGTAAGGAGATTTATTGTGAGAAAGAAGGAGCACATCGAGGAAAATGATGCTGCACAGCTTTATTATGCAACTCACAGAGCTCAGGAGTTACTATGTGGTTGTACAAATTGGTGCTGTTCTGAAATCTTCAATATGTAGCGTTAATTTCCTCATCTGAAAAATAATATAGCTGACATGGAAAAACAACAGAGATGCAAAACAAAGATACTAGAAATAGCTATTCAGACAAGGACTTGTCAGCTGGAAAATAAATGGTGGAAGGGGGATGTACTAGAGGTGCTTAAAATCATGAGTATGTGCAGAAGGTGAACATGGAGCGTTCCCAAAAAGAGCTAGTGAGCACCAAAAGAGACTACCAGATGGAGTCTCCTCAGAAGATGTATTTCCACATTGCACCTCATGAGGTTGTGGAAGTGTTCAGAGTGCTGGCAAACTACATGGTTTCTGAAACAAATCCAGCAAATTTGTGAAAACCATTTTAAGACTATCAAAAATGTACAAAACCACCTTTCCCTCAGTAAAGCCCTGAACTGTGTATTGCTGGACTCTGAGAAGGTACAGGGAACACTTTGGGTTTTCCTTTTCTCTTGGTTTTTTTTTTTTTTTTCCCCAATCTTTTTCCACTGGAGAGACAGTGCTGATCTAAAAAGGTTTTGATGTCGTCCATTGTGCCCATTCCTACGTTCATGGAGAGACTCAGGTCTTGACTCCTAGGAATCTACCAAGCCCATGGCTATACTAATGCTTTTTAAGATACGTTAGTCTAGTATGTAATATTTTGGCATTGATGGTTTGTTTCATTTCGGGGGCATTGGTATGGCGCTAGATCTGTGGCAAGTGTTGAGCATAAGTTCTTGGATGCTTCCTCTGCTGAATGTGTGACAGACTTCCTTTCACTTATGTATTCACTCTGTGTATAAAGTAACCAGTCAATCTACATATATATGTTTGTTTGTATTTACCTATCCTTTGTACTTCTGTCAGTAGGTTATGCAGTTCTTTGCTAGGCGATAGTAAAATATTTCTACCGAGGTTCTCAACTGTGCCTCAAGGAAAAGGGAGTCTTGTCTTAATGCCGTGTCTATGAACATTGATCTGAAGGCAATTCCAGAAGTGGAGGTGGGAGAGATTTAAATGTACCTTGACAACCCTCAGTGAAAAAACCCGCAGGCTGCGTTTGAGCCTTTAGCTGAAAGATAGTAGCAGGTTTTATAGATGCTAAAGGCAAATATGCTGAAGCGTGCAATTATACCTGTGTGCTCTTGATTCTACACTGGTAGAGACAATGAAAAGTAGTAATTGCAAGAAGATGCAATTCATTTTCAGAGCAGACAAGGACTACTCATGAGAACACTGGGTTTGGGATGCCCACCTTTTTCATCATGGAAATGAATACACAGGATACTGAAACTGTCCCACAATTTTACAGTTTTGTCTTAAACGGTTGGAGTTTTGACCTCAGAGTTACTTTAAGATTTACAAGAACATAATTCTCAGATGATGACTAAACTTTCAGAATTCCACTGGTAGTTAATAGTTGCCTGTTCTTGTGCCAGTATTGTCTTGCTGTCAGTTACTCCTCAGCATTTATCATCCTCTAGTACTTACAGAAAGCAGCACTGTATTTTTACAGCTGCTATTTTGCCAGTTTGAATACATCAGGGTGTTTTAGCTTTCATGCCACAATGAACTCCTGAAAATGGCAATGAATGGGGCTTATTTACATTAAGTAAACATAATGTAAATGCCCTCTAAATAGGCTTGTTATTTGGCTTGATGATGTGCACTTTCATGGTGTCTATAAAGGTAGGAATACAGCATTAACTATTACATTGGCATGATTTCTCCACAGTCAGTACCTACTAGGACATACAGGTTATGGAATACTGCACTAGGAAGAAAGAGTTTTACAGGTTAATTATGTTGAGAAAGAAGGAACTGTGAAAGTTACATTTCAGTTGACCTCCTAATCAAAAAGAAGTAATAGTCCCAAAAAAGTAAAAGTCCTATAAACACCTAAATGTTTCCTAGCCATCCAAACAGTCTTGGAAAACTAAAAAAAAAATCCAGCAATTCAGTCATTTTCCAGATTTAGGTAAAATATAAAAAAGAGCTGTATTCTCAAGTGTTTCTTTGGTAATTCAAAATTTTTGTTCTCAGCCAGCCTTTAATTTATTGATATAAATTGGATGTGAACTTTGGGATGGTATTTTGTAAAGCTGTATCACAGAGACAGTTTCTCAGACATAGAGTTCAGATGGTGGGCTATGTATTACTCCCTGGGACTTGACATTAAGCGTGCGAAAGATTCCTAGAACAAATAAGGAGGTTTGCTATTATTAAGTAAAACCTGACTTTGTATATTGATTATTGGGTAGTGTTTGTTTGTTTGTTTATTTGGTTGGGTGGATTTATGAGCCTGTTTCCAGTTTGTGCAAACAACAGCTTTAACCTTTTGTATTTATTTTTTTTAATCTCAAATTTCCAAGTGTGAGTTATGTCCCAGATAAACAGCTGCTTCCTCTAAAGTGGTAAATCCCTGTCAGTCAGTTTGTGTATTTAAGACCAAAACACTTGTATAAAAACTGGAGTTATCATCTCTACAATGCCACTTGACCATTCCAGATGCAGAGGTGGGAAGAAGTGCTTGGACCAGGTACAAACTTGCATGCTGCCTTCATGGAGGAAGCTCCAGAAATCAGCTTTGATTGTCCACATCAACTGTCATTGTGTCCTCTGACATGGTAGACTCCTTGTTTTCTCAGTAAGCCTAACAGTTCTTGCCTGTGCCCGTTTCAGTTTGAATGTTGATTTTTAGAGTAGCATACAAAACTGCAGTGTTTTGGCGGCCGTGTTCTGTGCCGTTAATACTGGACTGACAGATATCCTTTACATACTTCACCCCGGGATCCTTTTGTCAGGACCACATAGCTATTCTGTGATGGACTAATTTTTCCGGCTCATGATCTCCAGGATTGTAACTGTTTGTTTATTAGTTTCCAATTAGTAAAGGAAGCCCTTTTCCATCTCTTCTGCCGGCTGTGCCCGCCGTTTCCCATGTGGAGAGGCGGCCGAGCTCTCGCCACAGCACCGCCTGCATCCGCGGGGGAATCATTGCACCCGCCCTGCCCGGCCAGGAGCCACCAGCGCCCCTGCCGGCTGTGACCATAACTGCACCAAAGGGGAAGGTGCCTGACAGCCGAGAGAAGGCTGTGGTTGGGTCTCGGGTTTTGTTTGTTGTTGCTGGTGTTATTGTTGTTTGTTTGTCTTGTCGTATATATTCTAGTAAAGAACTATTATTCCTTTGCCCATATCCCTGCCTGAAAACCCCATAATTTCAAAGTTATAATAATTTGGAGGGAAGGGGGTCACATTTTCCATTCGAGTAAGGTTCCTGCCTTCCTTGGCAGACACCTGTCTTTTAAACCAGGACAATAGGATAGAGGAGTCACACCTCAGTAGCCTCAAAGGCATTCTAGTCTCTTTGCTTATCCACAAGCAGAATGCCTCCTGAGATTGCCAACAGTGGCTTGTTTGTTCTCCTGTTTTCCTCCTTTGGCTGACTGATGCTTAAAAAGGCATGTTTTAACTCTCCACTTCTGTTTTGCAGAAGTTCATTATAAACAGACAAGAAGAAATTCCTATCTCGTATTTTCCCTGTTTTTGTTAGTATATATTATGTAGACTATTATTACATATTACTAAAAAAAAATCAAAGAAAAACCAGCTTTTTAATACCCATTGTGAGCAATATTAGGAAAAAAAAGTTGCATATGCTTGTCAGATGTATGTGTATTTGTCATTGTCAAAATAACCTTACTGCTACTCTCAGTCCTTATTTGTGTTTTATGGAACATGGGAAAAATTATGAGGGACATTTATTTCCTGTCATAAAGAAAGTGTAAGGTGTGCCACGTGGTTGGCAAAGCCAGCTGGCAGCGGCTTGTTTGAGGAATCCCTCTCACAGAGGAATTATCGCGTGCTATGCTGCACTGCTGCTCACCACTTCTTGCCTGTGCTGTCTAGCACCCAGCCAAACCCACGAATGCTGACGAGTTCAAGGTGCCACTAGAAAAGAGAGGAGGCCCTCGGCCAGGGAAGTCCCAAAGGTGTTTATTCGGTGATGTCCTGGTGCCAAGAGAGGGCGTGGCCTCTGGGGACCGGTGTAAAAAGGGGCTCTTAGGGGCGTGGTTACATAAAGTTCAGCCAGTAAGGAGAGAGGGGAACAGGGGGTTGGGTTACATCCCTATCCCGTGTCCCAGTCTGCACTTCTGGTTGTCAGCCACTGCAACAAGAAAGTGTAACATTATGGATCGCATAGTCTTACAAAATTGTTGAGTGTTCTCATGAACGAGATGATTTTGTTCATTTTCTAATGTGAAGTTCATGATTAAGAAAATGACATGAAGTAAGTATGAGACCTTTCTCAGGAAATGAAAAAGCAGTTAATACTTTTTTCTTTCAGCTGAGGCAGTGACCAATTTTGTTTTGTTTTTCTACCCTGTAATTTAAGAAATCACTGTTTTTATATCCACAGCTAATGTGCTGACACAGCACCAGCTTTATTTTGCATTTGTGAAACAGTGATAGTAGGATAGAGACCTATCCTTGTTTTCACTCACCCACTAAGACAATGTCTTTGATGCACTATGACCCCAGAGGCCTATTGAGGAAGAAAAAGACAGCAACATGCTGAAAAATAACAGCCCATCTTGTAACTGAGAGCATGACTCAACAACATGCTAATAAGCAGGTGTCTGTGTTGTTCATGATGGCATGGAAGGCTTATGCATTTCCCCTCTGAGCCGTTTTCACTGCCTGCAGTTCAGGCTAAGACTGCAGCTGTGAAGGGGTGGAAAAGCCAGTTTATCTGACCTCTGTACTAAAATTCTATTGTGAAGCTTTGTAATTTTCCCAAGCAATGTAGAACTGGACTACTGAACACAGGCTTCTTGCTTTTCAGACATCTCTGTGGAGATGCAGATCTGAGGACAATGAATTAACAACAAGTATGTCCAATGCTTCATGATCTTACTCTCACTTGGCAAAGCAGCCCAAAGGATACTGTTTAAAAACATGGTCCTCTTGCATGTGTTCAGGCAGGTCTTGCTTGAACATGTGAGAGGAATTTAAGGTTTCCATCTCCTACTGGGAGCTCCACAGCTCACCTGAGTCTCAGGAAAAGTGATGGTAGGGTAAATTTGGAGTTCTGGCTGTGAACTGAAGCAGGACTCACATCTGCTGCAGCTGATTCAGATCCAGAAGCAGTGGACACAGCAAAGAGAACAATGGTGTGAACTTATATCTCCCTGGCATGATTGAGCAAATCTCATTTAAAGGCATCTGAAGTGCTTTACTTGCCAACTAGAACTTCTAACTTGTATTAAGGATGAAGTGGTGTACACAGGAAAGGAGCTTTCTGTTACTGTATCTTTGAGAATAGGCAGCAAAACAAGGAATATTACTGCCCTCGTAACTATAGTTTGCCTATACCCTGTTAGCAAAGCTTGTCTCCCAAGTTAAGTAGGATATAGTAGAATTCAGGCTCAGAGAAGGGTGACTGGTGTGAGCAGAGGTACGTGATAGATTCTGTATGGTTTAGCAGGCCTCAGTATTGTCTGGAAAACAGCTAAGTGGGGGTGGGTGTGTAAAAAGGGGTGTACAGACTGATGAGTGACCTGGAGAGGGATACTGGGGAAGAGGCTGTTTGCTCTCTTTTCCCAATAAAATACAGGAGTCAAAAGAAATCAGTAGAAGTCATACTCATAACAAAAAGAAAATACGGGTTTTTTTCCACACAAAGGGAACTTCAACTGAAGAACTCCTAGCAGCTGGGTGTTGTGGTTGACAGAAGTGGTCACAGAATTCAGGTGGCTTACTAAGTATTTCACAGTTATGCCTAGTTCAGGAAATCCTGAAACCATAAATAGGTTGAAACTCTGAGACAGGTTACTAGGTTAGATAAACTCTGACTGAGAAGACATATTTTTGTGTTTCTAAAGTTCCAAGTTGTGAGAGCCTTGATACTGTAAGAAAGGAATCCATTTTGTGAGTGACTCCAACTGAGGGGTAATGTCAGTACTCCTGAGTTTAAGACTGCCATTCAGAGGGACCTGAATGGGCTGATGGGAACCTTGTTAAATTCAACAAGGATCCAAAGCCCTGCACCTGGACAGGAAGGACTTCTGGCAATAATAAAGTGTGGTTTGGGTTCTTTCTGTACAAGGATGACATGGGGAAACTGGAGTAGGTTCAGTGAAGGGCCATCAGGATGACTGGAACCTTTGTCCTTTGAGGAGAGACTGAGGTAACTGGGCCAAGCAATGGAGCAGATTGCCCAGAGGGGTTGTGGAATATTTGTTCTTGGAAGTGTTTGAGAGCACAGTGCACAAAGACCCAAGCAAATATTGTCGGAATTCAGTGTTGTACCTGACTAGAAAAATTCCCAAGATCCCTTCCAACTGGATTTATCCTTTAATTCTAGGAATTTTCAGCTAGATCACCTCCCTGAATTAAGTCAGGGCATGACTTCTGAGCCTGTGCAAAGCAGGGGACAGGGCCACATTATCAAAGGAGGAGTGGAAGCTTATCTGACTTGGACCAGTGTAAGGTGTTGCGGAACTGGTCCATGCCATCTTTCATCTTGTGCTGTAGACCAGGACAGTGTTCCAAAGGTGGAACAAAACACCTGCAACCTGGTCTTGTAGAGAAGAACAGGCCTGCTGCCTTCCTGGAACCTGGGTTAAAGATGTGATGAGAAAATGTCATACCCTGGTATGACTCTCAGATCATTTAGTGATTTTTCATGTAGGCAATGGTGAACTTGCAACAAGGAGCCTGTGGTCAATCAGGAGATTCTTCAGGGCCTTGGGACAACAAATTAAGGGATCAGGAGCAGAAGTAGTGTTCACAATCGTTCCAGTTGCAGGAAATTATGAGAGAAGAAACTGGAATAACCAGCAAATCAGTACCTGGCTCTGAGCCTGGTGTCACTGGCAGAATTTTGGGTTTGTCTTCATAACAGTGAGCCTGCTGGCAACAGATGGCATACACCTGTCTCAGAGGGGAAAAGGATCTTTGCATAGCAGTTAGCAGAGCTCACTGAATGAGCTTTAAACTAGATTTAAAATGGGAAGGGGATAAAACCAGTCTCCTTAGAGATAAGTGTGGGAGTGGCATGCCAAGTTTTGAAGGATCATGTGCCAGTGAGGTCCATGATGTGCTCTACATGGAGTACTTTTGAAATGTCCTTTTACAAATGTGCACAGCCTGAGGAATAAGAAAGAAGAACTAGAAGCTTTGGCCCTGTCCCATATCTATGACATCATTGGCATAAGATAAACATGATGGGATGAGTCCTATGACTGGAGTGCTGTGTTGGACAGTTATAGGCTTTTCAGGACAGATAGGCAGGGCAGGCAATTCCAAAATGTCAGAAGTCAAGAACTGGCTTGGCTGAACAGATCTTCTAGATCTTAGGAAGAGGAGGAAAATGTATGGACATTGGAGATAAGGACAGGCAACATGGGAGGAGTACAGAGATGCTGGTCACGACTGTAAGGATAAAATTCTTGTGGCCAAAGCTTGATTAGAGTTTGGTAGGACAACAAAAAAGTGCTTTTAAAAATATGTTAATAGCAAAAGGAGAGTCTGAAGTAATATTGGTCTGTTGGTGTTGGGGTCAGTCACCTCCTAAGTAGGGACATAGACAAAGCAGAGACGTTTAATGCCTTTTTTGTCTGTTTTCAACACTGATGATGGCAAGTTAAATATGAGTCAGCAGTGCCCTGGAAGCTGAAAGGGTGAATCGCGTCCTGGGGTGCATCAGGAACAGTGTTGCCAGCCAGTCAAGGGAGGTGACTGTCCTTCTCAACGCTTCACTGCTGTAGCCCCCACACTATTGTGTGCAGTTTTGTGTATCTCAATATAAGAAGGACATCAAAGCATTAGAGAGTCTCCAGGTGAGGGTGACCAGGATGCTGAAAGTTCTTGCGGGCAAGATTTAGGAGAAGCAGCTGAGATCACTTGGCTTGTTTTGCCTGGAGAAGAGAAAGCTGAGAGGTGACTGCATGGCAATCTAAACCTTTCTCAAGGCAGGCAGCGGAGAGGGAAATGCTTATCTCTCTCTGGTGACCAGCGATAGGACACAAGGAAATGGGACGAAGCTGTGTCAAGGGAAGTTCAGACTGGAATTAGGAAAAGGGTCTTCACTGAGAAGATGGTTGGTTATTGGAACAGGCTCCTGAGGGAAGTGGTCACAGCACTAAGCCTAACAGAGTTGAAGGAGTGCCTGGTCGATGCTCTTAGTCATATGGTTAATTTTTTATAGTTCTTTGAGGAGCAGGAAGTTGAATGCAGTGATCTTTATGGGTGCCTTCCAACTTGGGATATTCTGAAATTCTGTGAATACTTTTCTGCTAGGAATGCTGTCTTCCAGAATGCTACAAAGCACTTAGTTTTTTAGTGCAGCATTTATAAAAGTTACTCATAGAGTCAACTGGAATTCTCATTATTTAATGCCTTTTTGTGTTGTACATTCTAATAAAATGATTGATCTTGAAAATTGATTTGTTTTAATTCTGTTTGTCCATTTCCCCCCCCCTTTTTCAAATACGTTTAAACAGCATCTAGACTAAGAACTGCAAGAAGGTTTTACTTGCTTCCAGCTCTGCTTAGCTAACCTGTTATCACAGTAAATGGGTGGAAGAAGTGCAGCAGAACTAAGTGTAACTCTCAGTACATATCCAAGTAGATCGTAGGCAAGCAGCAAAGGAACAAATGACAAATGTTAGATAAATGTCCATTTATGTTCAAGTAGAGCAAACCCATTTTGATTGTTTCTATTGCTCATCATATGTTTTTGGTCATGAGGGACCAAACTAAACTTTTATGCAATTCTAGTGAAGCTAGTAATGATTATGGGCCAGCTAATATTAAATGGAAAAAAATTCAGGAATGGATTATAAGGAAGAAGGTAAGTGGCAGATGGGAGACTTGGGAGCAACTAAAGATTAACCCATTTGCTTTTCAGTTGTTTGAAGTTGGATTCTAATTTCTCTTTCATCAAGACAGAGATAAAATGTATTTGGATCATCAGAATACAATGAAACCTATGAGAGTCAGCAGCTTTGTCAGACTGTTCAAAACATAACAAAACAAGATAAAAGGGTGCTCTGCAGTTAAGAGCTACAGATGTATAGATCGCTTAGCAAGGATTTGCAATATGAACAGTATTTGTTATGCAATAACCCAGTGGATATAAAAATTTAAAGTGACACAAAGATCTAGTGGAAAAGCTGAAGAGCTCCACAGACTTTGAAAGATACTGAAACCCACAGACTGATAATAGGACTGTTACTTGACTTTTATAAGGCATCCCAAACTTTTAGATTGAAGACTGATTTTTACAAATCTGAGACAATTTTGAGGTGCTTATCTAACTACTTGAATTTCTGCATTCTTTCACATAATGCAGTTTTGATACAGTGTAACACAAAGCTAGGCATCATGTGAACTAAGAGATTACCTTGTTCCTGCTGCATTATGTTAATTTGTCACATATATGTTACATTTCCATATGCCTATTGATAAGTTTAAAAATCTATTCTTTCCTGAAGCCCAACAGCACCGCATAACATTTCCAAAACTAATTTCTGTTCATCTAGTTGAAGTTTTCACATCACTTTTTGTTGTCTGGAAATTAAGGCCTGAGACTCATGAGGATATGGCTAGCCAGGAAAACATTTTGAGCATGAGTATTAGGCTTCAGACCCATGAGTGAACTTTTTCTGATAATTTTGGGTGCCTGTCTTTCAGGGTGGCAAATACAGAGCATTTCTGTTGCTAAGGTATGGACCTATGGAGAAATCGCTATGGAATTCATCTGTTAATTTGTAGCATAGCAGATTGTTCAATGGCTGCCAGAAACTCTGCTCTTACCTAGAAGCAAGTGAACGATTGATTACCCTTTCTCACTGACTCTTGAAAAAAAATATTTACAAGAGGCAAAGTATGTACATGAATTGTTACAGTTGAGTGACAAATTCATTGCCTGTTCATGTTAACTTCTTTTATCTTGATAAGATGCTGATAGTCATGGAAAAAATCATCTGCCTTCCTCATGAAACAAGACATGTCGAGAGGTTTGGGTTGGACATCTCAAACTGTTACCTGATTCGGAAAAATGAGGCCTAAACCCAGCATTCTCAAAAATGGCAGAACATCGGGGCAAAGAAATAGTTCATGGCACTCTCATGTAGGACTTGCAGATAGCAGCAAAATTGTGTCAGGCAATAAGGAAGTGAATATATTACTAGGAAAAAAGTTGCATCACTAGACTTGCTCAAATAAAAAGTACTATATAGAGTCTCAAATGGGATTGTAAAAGTATTCATGCTCTAGGAATATACTCAGTGATGTGGAATTCATCTGCTTTGCCTTCCAGTTGGAACAAGGAGTTCTTACTGGCAATATATTGGACTATAAAAAGTATTTTAATGTCTCTTAAGGCTGAGGAAGAGACGAGGTGTTCTTACAGAAAGAAACTTCAGGAGCAGCAAAGCTTGGGAGAAACAATAGAATGAGTGAGGTCTGTGTCTTTTTGAGCAAGGTCTGTGTCCTTTTTATTTCCAATAAGGGAAGCACTTTGGATCTAGAATGTGGATGTCTTATTAGAAGCCTAGAGAAAATATTACTGGAATGATGTATGCTTTCCAACAGTTTGACAAGTCTACTACAAATTAGACTCATCATAATTCTGGTATAATAAATGTCAAGGGCATTTTGAATTTTAGAACAACACCAAGGATAACATTTTTCTCCTCTTGTTATAAATGCAGAGACCTTAAGTAGTTGGGCACACAATTTTCATACAGTACATCCATGATAAAATATCTTTGAAGGTGAAACAGGCTTAAGAAATTATCCCTTTCATACACACATGGTAATACCATTGTTATTTGCTGTCCCCTCTTAGTGGCAGTAAGCTGTTAGATGTTCATGATGCACAGTTGTCTGTGTCCAGGTTAAAAGTAACGGTTTCTCCTCCAAGACCCCTTTTTTTTTTTAATGTTACTTCATTTTAGTGACCTGATTGAGAAAAGTTGGGGGTGGAGGGAGGAGAGGGGGAGGGGTAGAAGGACCTCTTCGAGATGAGAAACTTAAGTGTGCTTCATTATTAAAGACAGCCTTTTATCAACTACAGCCTCATTTTTTACAGTGGTGTTATGCATGACCTCTCTTCTTTGCATTATTCAGTGGTGATCCTTGTTTGTTCCAGACTGTGACCCTATGATGTATGAGAAATGAATTCAGGACTTTATTCGTATCTGGCCTCAGAGACGAAAAGGAAAATCATGTCATAGTCCCAGACCTGTCTGTGATCATAACATCAGGATCACTACACCCTGGCTATGAAGCTAGGCTATGGCGTGTATTGCTGCAAAACTTATGTTGGATTGCTGAGCACAGGAAATGTACATATTTGGGGGGTAGGGGCTGGAGTGGAGCAAAAATGAAGAAAGAAACTTCTGCTGGTAAACAAGCCTATTGGGTTTTACAAAAGTAGGCTATATCCATCACATCGCAAGAAAGAAGCATGCCAGATGATCTTTACATGAATCAAAGCTGATCAATGCTTCTGGTTACAAAGAGAAAATCAGGACATGAGTAAACTTAAAATGCTGTGGGGAAAGCAGCTCCTTCATTTTTTAAAACAATTCTTACATCACTTTTGGATATCAGCTGAGTTTCGGAAGTCACCTAGAAACTAAAAGGAAAACAGCTAGCAATTTTTGCAATAGTTTTATTTTACATCATAGGAACATTGCTCTTGCTCTCCTGATCTGAAAGTAGGCTATCCGACCAACTGAGATAAAGACAGTATTTATAAAATTCAAGGGTAACCAAAGTGATTCATATGTAAGGAGCAAAGGGTTTAGTTTCTAAATATGAACAGTACCAGCAAAGTAGCATAGGGGAGCTCATGCAAACATTTTTACTTTTTAGTGTGAGCAACCTGCAATGATATATTTTCAAGATGTCAGGAGCGGCATCTGTTTTCTTAGTCTGATTTAATCCTTCCTACTACCCTGAAGCAAAGGAATGCTATCAGAATTGATTAGTTACTGATTGTTCATTGCTTTTTTCCTAGGTGCCCTTTGTGTCCTGTTAAACTCAGCAGAAACATTTCAACTCAAATTTCATTGTTTCGAAAGGCTGTAATTAATTGTTATAAAATGGTGCAGCTCTGCTGTTTTGACCAGACCATGAAGTAAACAGAGTTTTACAAATTCTTTAAGGAAAGAGTTTTACTCACTCATTAACAGTATTTGCAACCAAAAGGAAGCGCAGTGAGCAAAACAGTTTCAGGGAAATGAGAGAGTAACAGGGAAGGAACATGGCTGAGGTCCAGATAAGATTGTTAGGAAGGAAGCAGGTCTTTGGCAATGACTGTTGGCTACTACACTTCTTCACAAACATAAGAAAAAAAAAATCTTTAGGGAAAACAAAATGTTACAAGAATCATCAGCCATGCAGTTCACTTACTGAGTTGGTCAACTGCTTGTTCAAAGCAAAACCACAGCTTACTGACTGCGAGTTCTTATAGAATCATAGAACGGTTTGGGTTGGAAGGGAACTTACAGATCATGCAGTTCCAAACCTCCTGCTGTGGGCAGGGACATCTTTCACTAGACCAGGTTGCTCAGAGTTGGCCTATATTCCTGTTACACAAAGGAGAGAAAATAGGGCTTTCCTTAGTACTGGAAACGAAGTGTTAAATTGCATGTGCTAATATTGCCTGGCACCAACAATGATAGCCTTGGTAATTCCTGCCCACCAGCAATGCCACCTCTCTCTCCCACCTATGCCACCTCTTTCTCCCACCTGAAAAGAGGTCAGTCTGTTCACTGCGATGTATACTTGAGGCCTAAACTGAATCTGTCCTTAAACAAATATTGTAGCAGTAAGCCATAAATAAGTAAGCAAACAGAGGTTTCTACAGACCGTTAAAAAACCCCCACCCAAGCTCAGAAATCAACCAAAAATTTTAGTGTTACTTCCTAACAGAGAAGACTAACCCCCCGCTGCCAGAATTCTGAGTGTACTTTCCTTTGACACACTATTATAACACCTGCCTTGCTGCTCTTTTGACCTTGCCATTGTCCTGCCTTTTCTCTCTTGAAAAACAAATGGAAAAAAACCAAACCAAAACAACTTAAATTGAGATCAGGAACAACAGCTGCAGAAATGCCAGTATCTCCAGATACCTGCTCCTTGGTTCTTGGCCAGCAGCTGACTGGGGCATTCAAAGAACAAGGTGTGTGAGTGAGGAGGTCAGTTCCCGGAGTATTCATTCTTCTTATCCAGGCTGCTTCTCTGGATCCAAGAGAAAATAGCAGCTTGCAGGAGTCCATGTCAAAACTGAGACACTTGTGATGGGTGTACCCATAGCTCAGGTAGAAAAATGTAGCCCCAGGCATAACTCTTTCTGTTTTCTCATAGTTCATCTGGAGTGACAGCTCTCCTCCTCAAAACAAACACAACCCTGGTGCCAGGGTATAAACCTGCTGCTCACAGAGGGGGCTTGAATATTTTTCTAATGTCTGTGGCATTTCTGAGTGCTCGAGATGTCTGTACTACAGTCTTTTTTTGTCTGCAGCAAGGTTGGTATTCATTTCTTAACTTGGCAGTAGATGTGGACTGAACACCCCACTGGAGATACATGGGACAATTCAAACCTCTCACTGTGAATAAAGACTGGGAGTGGGATAAAATGGGACATTACCATGCTGGATTTTACTTCTCTCTAGACAGAGCTCTCTTTGGGATCAGACTCTTTCTCAACTTTCCCCAGTCTCACAAATTACCTCTTTTTTTCACATACTGATACGATGTGGTCAGTGTGGTTGGTGAAAGACAGGGAGCATCTGGGACAGTAAAGTGAATCAACTAATTTGTGAGGTATAGACAAAAAGGAGTTGAAAAAGAAATAGGAAGGTCTTTGGCATCTTACAGATACCTGTGAAAGAGATTGCTTGTACAAGCACACCTGACTCTAGGGTTAGATTGGATATTCAAAGGACTTGCTTCATGGATCGTAGAAAGCACATAGTGCTCTGGAGCACCATGGCTGGGCTGGTCATCAAGAACCTAGCTAAGTATTGGCTAACATTCCAGATCTTCCCTGGAAGAAGAGAATCATAACCATTTTTGGTTTTATTTAGATGGTCTCTGTTCCTGCAGAGATTGTGTGCTATGATGTATGACTTTGCTGGGTATGTTACAGCTGTTAACTTGGAGATTTGCCAGGGACTTTGTTTTAATACTCTGACACACTGTTTGACTTCCAGTGGGGGTAACAGACTGATATAGATACTGAACTATTTCCTCTGTTTATTTTTCTGGCTCTTTTTAACTAATTCAGGCTTACCATACTTTGATTTAAGAAGCATAGTAGATGTTGGTTGGCATAATAGTCCTAATATTGGTCTACAGAACGTATTGATATTGGGTATTTTAAGTTTTTAAAATGTGAAATTACTAGCTTTTCTATATTCATCTTTATTTTTATTTCATTTGCTTATTTATTTTAATTTGTATTTATCTGACAGATCAGGATAATTTTCAAGATCCAGATTGTGAAAGTTCAATAGAGTTCCAGGATCTGAATAGGAAATGAGGTACCATCTGCAGTTTTTAAGTATTTTTTTTTCTGTCAGTCTCTGAAATTTCTCTAGCTTACTGGTTCCTGGAGAAACAAAGCCAAAGAAGCACTACCATTAGCACTGGGTCATGAAAATACATTTTGGGGATTTTAACTTTAAATGTTCTTTTACAATATTAGAATGCTTTAGCTCATTTTGTACTAAATCTGACCTCGTGGAAAGTCATGGAAAGTTGCTTCTAACAGCTCTTTCAATTGAAGAATTGAATTTGTAGCAGCCATCTGTTTCCCAGCCTACCAGCTTATAAAAGTGAACTATATTACAGGTTAAAACAAACTTCTACCTTTAATGAGTTAAAATGTTGTTTGTCCAGCTTGTCAGTCCTTTTTTTCCTCAGCCAGTTGATAATTCTTTACAAGCTCTACCGTAACACTGAAGACATACATAAATGTGCTTTGTGTTTTTTTCTTGCTGTCCCATAGCAGCTCCTTCATTAAGTGTATAGACCTGTACTCAGTTCTTCACCTCTGCTTTACTTGTATTCTGTTGTCTCTAAGAATAGGTAATTTTATTCATCCCAGTCCAGTGATTGAGCTTGTTTAGTTTGTAGATTGGAGATTTTTTTTTAACAGCCAAAAGCAAAGAAATAGGCATATTGCAGGATAGTTTTTCTTCTGTGCGTGACTGTCTTTCCAGATTTATTAAATTAATGTCTAGAATATAGTGTAGGTCTCCAGGTGCCTTTGAATATGCAGCCTTAGGAAGTTTTAAAGTATGAAGATAATTTTCGTTTGGGAAACTGTAAAAACGATACAATGACTTTCTTAGATCTCCTGCCAGACTTTTTTATAGGCAGGCTTATATAGGTAGGTCTCTTTAGGTATTAAGTTTTTTGCCAAATACTTCTTTTCTTCTGGTGCTAGTATATATACTGCATGGAAGCATGCTGACAAACTAAAGAATTCATACATAAAATTACCCATTTTAAATTTTAGTGGGTAGCCTGCAGTATTAGTCTGCAGGTGAGCTGATTACAACAAAGATCCTGACTCTGCACTTTCTTGCAGTCTGCATAAAATATCTCTGCTGTATTCAACAAGGAGAGTGCTGGTGAAATTGGGACAAAAAATCCTGATTGTGTTCCCTAAACACTGTGAAAAAATTCTACCTTTAAAAGTGAGAAAGTTAAATCCACCTAATTGATAGGTGTTTGCTTTAGGAAAGACTGAAGAGCCATGGGGATGTATTGCACATTAGGAAGCTGTATCGCATGGATTGCTGTTTTCCCTTCTCCTGAAGGCTTTGACAGAGCCTGACTGTACTAGCAGGTGTCACTCACATCTCTGAGAACAGTGCAAATGAGTTCCTGAGTACATTCCTGCTGATGCAGGATGCTGAGATGTCCTCTGTCTTGCCACAAATCCTACTTGCAAACACACGCAATGGAGCCAAGCAAGTCAAATCTGCTGAGTTCCTGTTTATTAGAATACCTTCTTGCATTCATCTAGAAATAAATATTAAACCACACAAAGGAAGTTCATGCTTAAATATACCTAAACCAATTATGATTATTTAACATCTTATTGTTTGTGAAAAGAATACCGTCAAAACCAGTACGTACTTTTAAAGAAAGGGACAGCAGCTTTGATATAGAAACAACTAGATGGTGCTCCTCTGCTGTGGAATTTGTCAGGGCTGCAACACAGGTGATTTAGAGCAGGAAGATATGATCTCTAGAAAAAAACTGTGTAATCAGAATCATCCTGTTCATAATGTTTGTTACAGATGCCTAGAAACATTTGCTGAGTTACAATTAAGGTTGTAATTTAGCAAAGATGGAACAATTGCTTTGCAAAACATTGCAGCCTTTTCTTACAGTAAATCGAGTGCTTAGAGGGGTAATTATGCGCACATATATGTTTTGTAACAGAAGTAGAATACACAGAATATATGCAATAGCATTTCTTTTAAATACAATAGCATTCCTTTAAAAAATACAATAAAACATTTTAAAATTATTTATACTTAAGAGATTTTAGCAAATTAATTATGCTACTTTTAAAAAAGCAATCGTAGTTGCAATGACAGCCACAAAGAAGGAAAAAATCCTAGAACGGTGACAATAGCTGAATATTTGAAGCCCAAAAGTTAAGCTATCTTTAAGTGAAATACGATATTCAAATGGATGCCATTAACTTCACAATCACAACCGCAGTTTAAAATTATGTATCTCCTAAAGTGCTAGGACATCCTAAGATGAGAGAACAGATTTTTTTCTGTTTTTTGATCATTTAGGATGTGTCCCTGATTATGTGTTATTTGTAGTCCATGTTATGACTTGTGAGGTTGTGCATTCTTTCTCAGATTTTGCTGATATTTGGTGACAAGATTAACAGTCAAGATGAAAACCTATGGGCCAGGATATTAAAACAGACTGGTGAAAGGCAATAGAAAGGGACAGAGATTCGTGTTATTGTCTTAGTAATGAACAACTGCCCAGTATTTTTTTACATAGTGGAAAGATAATCATGTCTTTTGGAAGGAAATCTTAAAGAGAAATTTGCAAAGCAGTTCTCAGCTGTTTTTTTCAGAAAGCTGAAATATTTTGAACAAGTGAATGAAAGTTCCTATGTCAGTGTAGGTATCTTAGGGCACGTAAAAAATGGTAATGTGTTTGATGTGTTGAGGCATTGCCTCTTCTCCTCTCGCTCATATATGAGAAAATAATTTAGTTTGTATAAATTTTATAGCACCGAAAAATGCCTTATCTTCTTCATATTTTACCACTTATTTACATACCAATAATAAAATCTAAAGTTCCTGAAAATACTTTGAACTATTGTACATTTTATCTACTTATATTCTTGTAATATGAAGCAGCATTGGCACTTTTATGCTCTGGCATCATTTAATATGCACAGTTCTGTAGAACTTGTTATTTATCATGCTGAAAGATAAATACATCCCCCACATAAAAAAGGAAAATGACAAAATGCTACTGTATCACCGCATGTGCTTGAGAAGTGTCTTATTTTCCAACAGAAAAGGTTAGCTCTGTATAATTTTACTAAAAGCAGGACATGGTGATTTTTTCAAGCTGCTACTGAGGCAGTTTCCTGTTTTTACTGATGACCATGTCAAGTAATCATGTTCATAAACCAATCAAACTCAAATTAATATCATCTTTTCCTTAGTGACCCCAGAGTAATGGCTTACAGTAGTATGTGATTAAGTAGTACATTAAGTTTTTCTAGCCATACTGGTCATTTGTCACTGCCAGATGTAGAGAATAAGGTGAACTTCAGTCTTGTAGACCCTTGTCTTGGTACTGGGATCAGGCATTTTTTTTACAAATTGAGAAGGTTAGAGCTTTGAAAATAGCACATAAAGAATGGGCATTCCTTCTCTGGACATTTGACTGTATTACCTGCTGATTACTTCTTTATTAAGTAATTTATTGAACTACTAGGAGACTCTTCAACCGATGAGGTAGGGTTTATACAAAATACTTCCTATGCCTTCTCCATGGGGACAGACGTGCGCCGGGGCATCATCCAGCTACTCCCCTCACTCCAGACTTCTGCCGCATTCGTAATCTTCTGGTGCAGTCAGACCCTATCTTTTCCCCCATTTCTTTGCTTAGTCCCAGTCTTTGCTTCTCCATTAGTCTTCCTCTTCTTCCTGTGCCTGCATTCCTGCAGCCATGGCAAAGTATGTGACTTGCCCCAGTTCCCTCTGGTGGCAGAGCTCCTGGTGAGATCTGTACCACTGCCTCACCACTTGCCCTTTCCAGATCCCTTCCCAATCTCAATGTCCCAATGCCTTCACAGCTAATTGTGCTCACTAGCCCCTTTAGTTCTTTCTACTTGCATCCAGTTCCCTGACTCTTGTTTTTTTCCTTGTCTTGCCATGTTTTCTAACCCAGTTGTGGTTTCACTTTCTAGTTTCTACCGTTGTGTGATTATTACCTAGAGCAGTTTTAGTTTCAATTTTGAACTGCTCTCCTTCCTATTTTTTTAGTCCTAATTCACTCTCTCATGCCCATTTAGGTTCATCTTGCTTCTTTTCCCATTTTGAATGTTCACAGTTCCTCAGTGCTCAGTGAATGCAGAGGAGAGTGCTCATGCTCTATGTACAGATGAATAGAATTTGCTCCTGGGCTCCTCATGGTCCACAGCCATCCGAACTATCAGAAAGTGTTATTCTGCACTGGCTGAAGCTGCCTCACCCAGTAAAGGCAGCATCTACACCACCCCAAAGCTGTTAGGATCAAAAGTTTCAACAGAGCATGCTTAAATGGCAACATTCCAAGTTTTCCAACCTGGACAATTTTAGATATATTTGCATGATGTTGGATAAGGCACGTTTCAGAAATATGTCTTAAGTCAAAGCATTTGAGTACCAGATCTTCACAGGACAAATAGCCCTCAAAATACTTTTTCCTGGAGTTTATAATATAACTTACCCTCAGGAGAAGCTGATTAAACTAGACAAAGACTTTTCCAAAGAGTTTATTCTCTGAATTAAAGTTTCAGTTGAGACTGGTAATATTTTGCAAGATTATATGCAGCTAAGTGCGGAGTACTAGGGAAATATCAACCAAAGTGAATAACGAGCAGACCCACTGTTCTTATCTATAAAAATGCAAGAAATTGCCTGATGTAGATAAGTAATTTAGCATACATGTGTGTTACTTTAGTGTTCGACCCCCCACCCTAATGTTACCTGTCTTCCTTGTCTTTAAAGATGCTAAACACTGTCTTGGACAGTCTGACAGTGGCCTCAAGGTTCAGTGGTAGTACTAATATGAGAGAATAATGATAAATCTGTCAATCACTTGGGACATCCTAGGAAATACATTCCCTAGTCCTTTTTTGAAGTTCTGGACTAGAAGCTGTGTGAGCAACCATTTATTTTCCATTCTACTTTAATCCATTTGGATACAACCTTAGGGATTTTTTTTCTTCTCTCTCCTTTAGACCTAATGATAATTAATTTAAAGTTTTGAACCCTAAGGTGTAATAACCATTCAGCAGCCACAGTTCCAATTTTATACTGACAGAGGTGGGTGTTCTTAGCACTTATGTTTCCCAAGTTTCCCTCGGCTTTCGTTATAGCTAATTGAAAGGCTTCTTTTATGGATGGTTCAGAGTTGTATCCTAATTAAACTGTTCTGATTTTTTCACCTAAGAACTTTATTTTCTCCATTGATTTTAGACAGAATCCATAGAGATTTTTCTCTCAAAGCTTTTAAACTCACCTCTGCTATGAATAAGTCATGCCCTATTTGATGCTGAGTGAGTTCCATGTCATAAGATGGTAATTATCTAGGGAATATTCAAAATTATTTAAAATAGTAGTCAATACTAGTCAATGAGTTTGTTATCTCATGTTGATTTAATTAATTGCTGTCTTATCCCAGTGATAAATTACTGAATATTTACAGCACTTGCACAGTAATTGCCTTAAAGCATGCGTAATAAACAAAATAAACTTTTCTATCCTGTAAATTGTGTGGAATTCTGTACCATTGCTCACTAAAACCATCCCCAAATCTTTACAGGTTTGAAATCTGCATTGTCATACTTCCTAAAGACAAAAGCACTGCCTTTGAAGCAGTATTCAGTATTGAATCAATTTCTGGCCTTAAACATTAATATTTTGATTTCAATATTTTTATACCAAATACTACACTAATGAGGCTGGCATTTCAACATCTTTTTTTTTTTTCCTTTCTATTTGGAACACAAGGATATTCCTGTCACATGGATGCTGGTTATTCTGTTGGTTTACCTTCATAGAAATTGTTCTTCATATCAAGCTGTAATAAATATGCAAAAGTCCATGCAAAATTGAAGAAACAAGATATCTTTAATAAAATATCTTTTCAGTTCAAACCAGAAAATTTTATTTTATGTAGAAAGAGTAAACCCACTACTTGCTACTGATTTTGTCTTTGTAGATTCTTTGTACTGCATGAAAGGTCTTATGCACAGTCATAAGTTAATTGTTATTTGTATGTTATTTTTATTTGCCATCTGTTTGTTCAGTCTTATCTGACTTGCATTTATTTATTTATTTATGCTCAAATTAAGTATTATGGGATTGTTTTTAAATTTCTTTTGATCATGCCTTATCCAGGTCTTTTTCTCTTTTGATCATGAAGAGAAATATAAAACAATCTATTTGTGAAATCCTTTCAAATAAAGATAAAACAGATACATATCCAAAATACCTTTCCCAATATGGAAAGCACAGAGGGAATGCATCACCTCTTTCAAAGTTAACCTTGTACATATTCAAGGAATGTAAATAGGAAAAAAACCCAAGAGAGTAAGCAAAAAATTGTCTTCAAACTGTTGTCTAAAGGACCTTCAAAGTGATATAAAGTGTTTTAGACTGGTGATGTGACGTGCTTAGGATGCTCATACATAACATCTATATTTTTATTACAGTGCTGTGTAAACAAGTTTCATTAGACATTTGGCTAACTTATCTTACATCCAGCAGAGGGGTTTTTTTCTGCTTTAAATTCTGACTTAGAAAGAATCTGGTCCTGCAGTTTGTACCTGAGCAAATTTTGAATGTGTATTTCTTGCCTTCATAAGTATCCTAGAATGAGTTCATTCTAGATGTTTCCTGCAGAACGGAATAATTAAATGGTAAATAAAGGTCAGAAAAAAAGACTCTACTTCTTTTAAAGTAAAAAAATGTCAATATTTAAATATTAGCATTAGTGCTTTTTCATTTATTCATTAGTTCAGGATTCCATCTACTGGTCAGAGAGAAATGGAGGTAGAATAAATTTATATTCTGCTTTTTATCTCAGCCACAAGGATTCTTTCTGATTTATTTTAATATCATCGTGCATCTCTTGAAGTTCAAAATTCAAATCTACATCAAAGAAACCTTCCTTCTCTGCCCAAGTACCTTTGCCATATTTTTGTGATAGTCCAATTATTTGATCTACTTTTATATAAAGACATAGTATCAAGCAGGACATTAGGGGATATTTACAATGACTAGCTTCAGGAACAGGAGCCTAATTTCTCTAGACTTCCTCAGTATTTAGTAGAGATCCATTTATGAAATACTTCAGAGTAGGAGCCTAGTTTAATTCGTTCTGACATGCCTTCTAGAGGAAAATGTTCTCCCTTGTTTAAAGTCTTCTGGCTCCTGTATAGCCTGTCCTACCCTCTGTCCACACTTGTTAATTTGAGGTTATGTTTCCAAATCTGTACTTTAAAATGGATAGACTTTCAAAAATTTTGAAAGCCCCAAATTCATTTTGATGAACATTTTCAGGTGTTATATTTTCTTAATAGACTTCCCACCTTGGTATAAATGGTTGTATATGTAGTTAGGGCCCAATTATGACATACCAATTTTTAAAAAAACATCATACATATATTATTAATCATAAGAAGTATGCATTATATAATCCATGTTGTCTATATTGCCCACATTACATATCTTGTGCAAATGTTAACCACCACTCACTCTTCATATTTAGACTTTAGTGCAGTCTTCTAATTTCAGGTCACATTTTTGAAGAGCTGAGTATATAGTGATTAATGATCCTCTCTCTCTACTATTATTACTTTAGTGAAAGTACGCACATTAAAAAGGAGAAGTTGCATGAACGTGTACATATTTCAAAAAGTAAGTATGTGCTTCCTCAAGTTCTGTTTTTGTTTGAAAATGTCTCCCATGGGACCCTGCCAAGCAGATTCATGACAATCTGAAATTTGCTTTCCTTAGGTCTAGGGTTGTGATTCTACATTTGTTTTGCTCACTTTTTCTCTGAATTTTAAACTCCACAATCTCAAAGTCACTTCAGCCAAGGCTGCCCTTGACCTTCACATCCTTGGCCAGTTCTTAGCTCTGTGAGAGGTCTAGCAGACCATATCCCTAATTAGTTGATCCCCTTCATTAGGAGCAACTCAACTTTCTGACAACACAGCCCAGAAATCTCCCGGATTGTTTGCACCAAGCTGTATGTTTTCCCAGCAGGTATCAGAGTGGCTGAAGTCCCCATGGTACCAGGGCAAGTGAAAGTGTTGCGTCTAAAGAAACTTTTGTCTTGGTATTTCTGATCAGATGGTATATAACAGATACATACCACAATGTCACCTGTGCTATCTGTCCTCTGATGTAAAAAACTTGCACAAAAAGCTATTGCAACACTTAATCATGGGAGCTGTTCCACCACACTTCTCTATCTGATATAATTTCTCTACAGGTACACAAGAACTGTTAATTCCTCTTGATGTTTCTCACGCTGCATCCACTTGTGTAGAAGAACTTGTTACAGGTCCCCATTCATGATACTCATAGCAGTGTAAGAATCTCCCCCTTCATGTTTTCCTCTGGACACATTTTGTCCCCCTGGCTTTCACTTCTCTTCATATTGTAATAGCTCTAATTATGTGTTTAGTCCTGAAGGGGAAAATGTTCTTTAAATGAAAGCAGTGAAGAGAGAATTAAAATAGCACATTCGTGCTCCTATGAAGTAAGCAAGCATATGGGCCCTGATGCAGTAACAGTTATATATTCCTGTAAAGAACATTTTATACACATATTCTTGTAAAGTGTTTGACCATATGATGCAGAATACCTAAATATACTTAAAACACTGGAAAATCCACAGTAAGAAATGCAATTTCTGCTTAGGAGAGGGATTTGTAAACTGTGCTATTGTTGTTCATGTCTCTGCAAATAAAGTCTTGTATCTATCCATGGAAAAGTCCAAGGTTTTGGGAAGATGATAGTTGATAAGGGATGTTGTCCTTTTTAAAGTATTAAATTCTGAAAATATATATGGTTCAGGATTTACTTTCTAAATTGTGAGAAGTACTTGGATCAATTCTTGATATACCAAGGTGCTTCAAATTCAGTGTTTATTTGTGACATGTCCTCGGCACAGTATTATTGCCAGACACGCTTTGAAACCTGTTATTGCACTTGCAATCTGTGCAGGAAAACTAGAGTAAATACACTTTTGGAGAAGACCTCAAAAGAGAATATGCACAAAATTTAAGTATCCGCTCAAATCTCACCTCATCTATTGAAACAGGCTCTAAATGAACATAAAGATCAGACAGGAGGGGTTTTTTTTTGCTTCTGTGCAGGAGTTGTTTTCATTCTATGCATGTTTATAGGTATATTGCCGAGTCGCTGAGTCCTCTGTGTATCTGGTGTGTTTCCATCTTTTTTAATTACATCAACAGAGGGAAAAAACTTTACAGTGGTTTAAAATGCTAGACCAGTTCTTGCTTATCTCACTTCTGTCCAGATCAGCAAGTCAGAAAAAGAACTCAGTCTTCATAATTCTGAAGACAAATTTCTGTTTGGTATGAAACAGTTGAAGCAGCAGGAAAAAAAAAAGTGACCTAAGGACCTCGACCTTTCCCTTCCACAAAGTCAGAATACCCTTCTCCAAGCACCTGTCCCAGCTGTCCTCATAGGAATAGCAGAGCATGGAAGAGGCTCTGACAGATTGTTGGCTGCCATATTTGGCAGAAGCCAGAATAAATCACGCAATCTTTGATCAGGAGAAATTAGATTGCTTAGGAAAAGACCAGCAGAGGGTAGAAAGGCAGTTTTATCTTCAACTGAACAAAGCACAAATTCAGAATATTCTTCCCCTTTTTCTCAGCTTTACAAACAAAACTAGGAATACTTTTTCCAGTGTCGCATGTTGGAAGGCATTGTTTTCCACAAGGGTACTGCACTTGGTTGGGGGTACCATGGGAGAAAAAGACTTGTGAACATGGGTAAGTGCTCAAAGGAATCTCCAGTGTCAATTTCCTCTCTTCAAGTCTATTTTCTTTCTCTCTTGTGTTTTCCCAAGGCGTGTGTTTTTTCTTTGTTTATGTACGATGACTTCTTCTATCCCCTTCCCTACTCTGCCTACGCAACAGCATTTTCCTTTTCATGTTTTATTCTTTCACCTCTCAAGCCCTTCACCTCCTCCAAATGTGTTGCTTCTGCATCAAGACGGAGGAGCACAACCACGGGGGAAAAAAGAAAGCAGTTAGTTCTTCAAAGAACTAGACTGCAGCCTCACTCCCAAACCTGGGTACATATTTCTGGGTCTGAAAGAAAAGCAGATGAAACGCTGGTGAGATTTTTTGGGCTGTTGCATTGTTAAGGCAGAAAACTCATAGGAGAAAAGAGAGGAGCTACCAAGGAAGGACCAGGCATAGCCTGGACCAGTCTTGGCAATGTGGTCCTGAGAAAGGAAGCTTTTGGGTCTGAGAATTCCAGGGCAGAGTTGTAAGAGACTTATTTAGTTCTCTGTTTTCTGTTTTTTAAATGTTGATGTAAATAAACGAGATTGCATTATCAGCATCTCCTCACACAAACAACCTGCAAGTTCCAAAGTCTGGCTTAGATCAAATAAGAGGTAACAGTATATATTTATGCAGAGTGAATAATACATGAATCCCTTGCTCTCCAAGTGTAATATTGTGTTCTTTAGAATGTCATTCATTAATCTATATGGCACAAACAGTGAGAGCAGGTCAATATGTTTGAAGATAATTAGGAATTGATTAGCACGTGAGAAGCCAAATGAAGAGACACGTTTTCCCCAGTGACTGAAATTGTTGAATAGACTAGACCGAGATGCAATCTCCTTCGATAGTGGTAGCATGCACCAGCTGCTTATGCTTATTTGGTAGTCTGCTATGATTTTTACATGCTTTTTAGCCACTAATTTTCAGGATACAATTCTTCATACTTGTGGATTTTACCTCTACTCTTGGTTTCTACAAGTGGAACTTTGCATTTTGCATTAGTAAATTCTACGCTGTTTAAGTAGAAGCCAAACTTAGCAAGTGAGAGAGACTGTTCTGCATGATTCCTTTTCCTCATCATTATTTACCACTCTGCTTACTGTGTGGTCAAGCAATAATTTTTAACTAGCTTACTGATGAAAATTTTGAATAGAACCAAGCCTTGAACCAGTGCCTTTGGGACAGCCTGAAAAACACTCCCAGTCAATGGAAAACTCGTCAGTGAGAAGAATTCTCGAAGGTATTTCTGTAAGGTAGAATCTAATACTGGATCTTAACCACATTGCCATTGCATCCAAGTTCTCAGCCTTCCTTGTCTGTCAGTCTTTTAGCATGATCACAGGAATGGTCTATCCCCTTTTCAGAGACTCTTTTGAATTTCCAGGATGAATCTGTCTTTGCTTGCTTAATAAGTTAATACATTTTCAAAAGGTATTTCAAGCTCACTTGCATAGGCAAGCTTTGCATATTAAAAATTTCCAAATAAGAATGATTTCTGGAATTTTGCACACTACTTCATCTCTCTGATTCCACTTCATGAAATATAAGAACAAAAACAAAACCAAAAAAAAATAAAGGCTACCCCATAACCCGGGTAGCTTTGCTGGGTGGTACAATGTATAATACAGACCAGAGAGAATAGTGCACATCCTTTTAGATGACTCCAGGAGTCAGTCTAGGATTCAAAGTATATGCTGTCCATGGTAACTTTTAAACTCTTTACCATATGCTTCATTGATAGCACATGATGCTCATTTATTAATCACGGTGTAATCCAGTGCATGTCAAATGGTTTTCAAGTCTATATATTAAGGGAATATAATTCCATTTGTCAGTCTTATGAAAGAATGAAATCACTTTTGTTTGAAAAGGCCTGTTTTCCATGAAATCTAAATTCTTGACATTAATTGTATTCCTGTCTTAAGTTTTTGTGTTTCTCCACAATTTTGCTCAGTTATGATGACAACCAAGTTATTCGTGTGCTGAAAACTTTTATTTCTTTAAAGATATTTCCTTAGCTGATCGCATATCTATTCTGAAATTTCCCTACTTCCTAGTGTTTTTAACATGAATGTAAATCATACTAGCTTTGTCAAGTAACCATTTTAAGACTCCTAACTATGAGACATGCCAATGTAAGCCTCTTTTTCAGTCTTAGATGATATGAAAAGTAATGGAAATTCATTCATTCTATCTGACCTTCATCTGAACATTCAGTATATCACCATTTGGGAGGATACTAGTTAAAATGAAGAGCAGCGAAATAGACAGAAATACAGGAGAACTGGCTAAAGACAATATGACAACAGATTGGTTGAAAGAATAACTGATAAAAGAAGGTTGTCTGTAGATTTCCTCAAGGATTGGTTTTGGAGGTTGATCTCATATAATAGTTTAATTAAGGATCTTGGCAGAAATAGAAGGAATGTGGTAATGAAATTTGCTTATGACAAAATTTGGGAAGTATTATCAATACAAAGAAGAAATTGGATGACCTAAAAGACTGCAGTAATAGAATAGTATTACATTTAATAATGAAAAGTGCCAGGTAATGCATTTAGGGACTAATAACAAGAATTTCTTCCAGAAGCTAGGGACTAATCAGTTGGAAATGACAGCAAAGGACAATGGTCTGGGTCAGCCGGGGTGTGGCAATAGGACAGGTCTGTGGAAAGGGAACTTAGCGCAAGGATGTATCTGGTAAACTATTTTCAGTAGAGAAAGGGAAGTATCCATGCTACTGTGCACTACACTGGTGAGACCTTCCTTTGGAATCCTCTTGAGCAGCTCTATCTGTGTTCAAATTTTCCTGAGCTTTGTAAAGTTAGCCTTTCTGAAGCACTGGGTATAATATATCAGTTTGTCTATCTCGTGTCTTCCTGTTGCTGAGCAACCTGGTTTTCCCAGTGTAAGAATTAACTTACCTGGAACCATCATGAGGTGATACCTTGTCGCATGATGAGTTTTTCTCTCTTTGAGGCCGATGTACACTTTTATATGCAATTTTGCTGCATGGAATTCAGTATATTATTTATTTATAGATAGGTTCTAGCCTGTAAAATCTTTATTCTTGCACAATCATGGCTGACAACCACACCCCTCAAAGAGTATCGAGGGCTATTGAGGGCAACAAAAGGACAGTTGAGGAGAATCTTAATCCTTTATTGGATTTGAGGTGGAACATAGTGGCAAATATGAGGAAAAGGATCAAGTACTTCATGTCTTTTTTCTCCCAGTCTTCAGTAGTAAGACTAGTTCTTCTCTGGGCACCAGCCCCCTGGGCTGGAAGACAGGGATTGGGAGCAGAATGAAGTTCCCATATTCCAAGGGAAAATGGTCAGCTACCTGCTACATCTCTTGGACACACACAGGTCCTTGGGGATGGATAAATCTACATGAGGGTACTGAGGGAACCAGCAGAAGTGCTCACCAAGCCCCTTTCAATCAGTCCTTGCTGACTGGTCCCAGGGGACTAGAGGTTAGCGAAGTGATGCCCATATACAGGAAGGGCTGGATGAAAATTCCGTGGAACTACAGACCTGTCAGCCTGACCTCAGTGCCGGGGAAGGTCATGGAGCAGATCATCTTGAATGCCATCATGCAGCACTTGCAGGACAACCAGGGGATGAGGCCAGGCAGCATGGGCTTAGGAAAAGCGTGTGCTGGCTGACCAACCTGATCTCCTTCTATAAGAAGGTGACCCTTTTAGTGGATGAGGAAAAGGCTGTGGATTTTGTCTACCTGGAGTTTGACACCATTTCACAGCGCATTCTCCTAGAGAAACTGGCTGCTTATGGCTTGGAGGGTGCACACTGTTTGCTGGGTAAAAAACTGGCTGCGTGGCCAGGCCCAGAGAGTGGTGGTGAATGGAGTTACAGCCTGTTGGTGGCCAGTCACTAGTGGGGTTCCTCAAGTCTCAGTATTAGGGACAATCCTTTTTAATATCTTTATTGATAATCTGGATGAGGAGATCGAGTGCACCCTCATTCATTTTGCAGATGACACTAAGTTGGGTGGGAATGTTGGTCTGCTGGATGGTAGGAAGGCTCTGCAGAGGGATCTGAAGAGGTTGGATCAATGGGCTGAGGCCAGCTGTGTGAGGTTCAACAAGGCCAAGTGCTTGGTCCTTTAGTTGGGTCACAACAACCTCATGCAGAGCTACAGACTGGGGGCAGGGTAGCTGGAAAGCTGCCCATTGGAAAAGGACCTGGGGGTGCTCATCAACAGCAGCTGAATGTAAGCCAGCGTGTGCCCAGGTGGCCAAGAGGCCAGTGACATCCTGACCTGCATCAGAAATACTGTGGACTAGTGATGTACTTGGCACGGGTGAGGCCACACCTCGAATCCTGTGTCCAGTTTGGGGCCCTTCACCACAAGAAAGGCATTGAGATGTTGGAGCAAGTCCTGAGAAGGGCAATGGAGCTGATGAAGGCTCTAGAGGGTAAGTCCTCTGAGGAATGGCTGAGAGAGCTGGGGGTGTTTAGCCTGAGGAAAAGGAGGTTCAGGGGAGACCTTATCACTCTCTACAACTGCCCAAAAAGGAGGTTGTAGCCAGGTGGGAGTTGGCCTCTTCTCCCCAAGTAACAAGTGACAGGACAAGACGAAATGGCCTCAAGTTTCTCCAGGAGAGGTTTAGGTTGATATTAGGAAAAATTCTTCACAGAAATGGTTGTTGAGCAATGGATCAGGCTGCCCAGGGAAGTGGTTGAGTCACCATCCCTGAAATATTTGAAAGATGTGTAGCTGTGACACTTAGGGACATGATTTAGTGGTGGACTTGACAGTGGAATTGATGATCTTAAAGGTCTTTTACAACCTTATTCATTCTATGATTCTATGACATTATCTCTCATACCTTTTGGTTTACATGAGAACAGTGTGAGGACAGCTTTTAGTGCTTTAAAAATCAAGAAGCACATTAGGCACTCACATTCAGTCCACTGAAATCACTAAGAGGCAGTATATAGTAAGTAATCTTTTTTGCAGCTGCTTATCAACATCTAAAATCTTCAGAAACTGATCAAGGCATGATAGATAATCCAAGGTTGCAAGAGTCTCAGAAGAGCAGTGGTCAGGCATATGGTTTGTAGGTTCTGTAAAGCTTGTTCCCAGCTTGAGGAAGCACACTGTCACCTTAGTTTCAGCCCAACAAAATGATTCGTTAGACATTCTGGCATGGTGAACAATTATTTTTACAGTTGTTTTCAGAGAGGACAGCTTGGGAAGTCCCTCTCAAACTAAGAACTCCTGTTCTAATTATTTGGACACTGTAGGTAATGAAAAGTTTGGTTTAGGCTGTTCCTTTGAGTTTCTCTAGGATCACAAATTCCCTGCAGGAGGTGTGGAAGTGCCGAGTCCCTACTCATGAGCTCTGTGCTGTGAACTGGCACTCACCAACTTCAGAACTCCAGTTGTGATACAAATGCATTGTCACTATCTCTGACCCCAGTCCTGTATATAGAATTAGGTCTTCTGCAGTTCCAGGCCTGGAAATGGTAGCATCTCCAGTTTTCATAAGCATATTGCTAGCCTCTTAAAATCATTAAACTTGTGGCTCAAGGTTAAAGTAGCCTTCAAGGTTAGATAGGAAATGAACAGATATCAGAGACAGGTGTTCTTCTGCTCCAAAGCCTGCCTATGTTTTTGCTGTGCATTTATGAAACTAAAATGCTTATTAAAATATTTTTATGTCAGTGAATCTGCATTTTTTGGCAAAATCCTTGGTTTGTGTTTGAAATTTTTTATATGAAACTTCTGCAGGATTGGGCTTCAGGTTTATAAGGATGGAGGGAACTAACATGATGTGAGGCTTCCTGATATCACCATGTTTCAAAAGAAGGTTGCCATGCAGTTTTGAACTGCCATTACATATCCAATAAAGACTGATGAGACACTGATGAAATGTTGCAATACAACACGGACATTTTGCTTTATGTGATAAAATGCCACAGGTAGCAATCACAACCCTATTCACATTGTTCCTGAGGGAGGTAAAAAAAAAAGCCTTGGGCGTGCCTTTACAGCTGAGCTGGCAGGTAGCTTTATCACTTGCTCACAGCTGTATATTGGGTATTTTAGCCACAGGATTTACTCCATCATTGGACTAGAATATGGGTTTGTGTGTGTGTGTGTGTGTGTGTGTGTGATTGTGCGTGGAAGGATGGATCAAGTACCACATTTTTAGAAAAACAAAATAAAACACTAGTGAGGGCTGTGTGGTTTTTCATGTTTTCTGACATCCATTCAAAAGCTTCACAACTCCAGCAGAAGATTTTAATTTTCTGTTTTCAAAAACAATGTTTCAGATGCAGTACATCTAATGCTTATCACTGAGTTTCTGGCTCTCCACTCCTAATAGGAGCCAAAGAGAAATAGATATGCCAGATATATGCCTTTGTCTGATCCCTAACACTTTTCCTTGTAAATTCATGAAGCATGGGGAAGTGAAGGGCAAATGAAAGCAATAGCTAATGCAGTTTTTGTGTAAATGGTCACAACAGATATTTGAAGCATGATAGTGAAAGGATCTTAGAGGAAAAGGGGCAAGGCAAGAGACAATGGTAATTCTGAATTACATATATTTGCAATATTTAAAACTCCACAGTTACTTTTGTTAGTAGCTACAAAAGATGTAAATCAGGGATGAAAAGTAATCCAAAAGAAGAAGCAGTACTTTCACAAGTGGTTTAAGAAACTATTCACAAAATTATTTGATATAGGTAGACCAGTTGAGGAATATACATTTGAAGTGAAACATCAGTTTACTAACTGATGTGTTCACGGGGTATTCAGGTTGTATTCAGCTTGAATTCATTGAGCAGCATATGAAGAAAGTATAGCTTCAATTAATCCAAAAGGTTAACTTATCCACTGTTGTCCACACAGTTCTTACAGGTTTTCTTTCAACTTCATTGACTGAATAATTTTGTCAAAGTGCTCAGCTATAAGTGATCCAGCCATTTTGCCTCTCTTTATCCATGTGCAAAGGTGGGAGCCATTTGAGATGGCTTTCTGGGTGAGAAGAGGCTTCTGCTGTGCTGGCATCTTCCTCCTCCTCCTGTCTTGGACTATGGCACCTAAGGGAGAACACCGGATACACGGTGGAGACATTCTCAGCATGGAACTCAAAATGTGCCATAGCAGATTCATAAGGCAAAAATTGCCATTTCTGAGAACCCAGAGAAGTACCCTGCTATGAAGCACTGCTACCTCATCTTCACTTGGGTTTCATACTAGGGAGAAAGGTGTGTGACAGAAAATTCCCCTTTCTTTTTTAGTGGAATGAAGCCAGTAGGGAGTGTGTTGCAACCTGTTTGCTGATTCCTTTGGAGCCATCCCAGGTGTCGGTGGGAATGTATTAGTGCGTGTCATTATCAGCTCCGAAGGAAGAGTCTTGATCAAAACAACTTTATTAGTTTTTTAATCTTTTGTGTGGCCAATCAGTCCCACAGAGGAAGCAAGAAACTGGCTTATCTTGAATACTGTATATCAGAGCTAATCACACTTTCAACACTGAGTTTCTTTTTCACTTATTCTCTCATTTTGCTTAAAATGCAACTTAATTTGTCTAACCAGCAAAAGAAAAATAACAAACACCTCTGAAAAAGTTTAAAACAACCTTCATTGGCATTTGCAATAGAATGTTATGCAAGTAGTTGCTGGCTAGGAAGGGAAAGGGAAATGAGCCAAGATAAGGTGACAAGGTAGACAAGCAGCAAGAAAGAAAGATTTACTTTTTGCAGACTTGGCTACCTGACTGGTTGAATTGACCAGAAAAATAATTACCAATCTCCTAACTCATAAGGAGAAGGCATTGCAGCATCATGCATTTCAAAAGCTGCTTTTGGGAAACAGTATCTGAGAAGCAACAACATTTGACTGTTGCAACCCCTATGATTTTGAAGCACCCATGCATTCTCCTTTTATCATTAATACTTTTCACCACAATTACTTCTGTGTCTTCCCTTAATTAGGGAGTAGGCAAGTGGACAGATTGCATTGAGTTAAATATTGTCCTACTCATAAAGTTTTTAACATTATCATTAAAATAATGTGTAATATCACAAGTCCAGGTTTTTAATTTTGCCTAATCACAAACAAGAGATGAACTTAATAACTGTGCATTTGTTAGTATGCTGAGTGTGGGGAAAAAATGTTAAACATGCCATACATAAATTTATGGTGGATGTTTATATCTATATCTTAATTTTCTTATTCAGGTTATGGCCACTGCAGAGGATTATGGTTTCAATGTTTTGCTCTGCCAAATTCCAGAAAGCAACTATTTTATTGATTCTAAGTTATTTGCCGAAGTTAATGTCAGTTCTTCTTTGTGGCCAGACTGAAAATAATATTTATACAGACAAGGAAAAGAAGGCACTTGGTACTTAAGATAGAGCAGAATTTGCCAACAGAGTATTGCGAGCATAAAGAAAAGCTCAACAAAATGGAATATTTATTTATTGAGTAGTAATTAAAATAACATTTCGCATGCTTTCTGAGACAGTTAATCAGAGAATCTTGTTTTCCTGGAATCACTCAGACATAGAACGGGCAAAGTTCCAAGCTCCAAGAAGATCTCCTTTTGGTAGACGTATTCGCAAACAGCATTCTTGAAACTTTTGGAGGATATTTTCAGTCTAACACAATGACTAACTTACCTCTTGTATTTACATTCTTCTTTCCTTAAAAATGTCTGTCATCATGCATGCCCCAGGCTTAGTTGTACTTACCAAGTTTGATGTCCATAGACAATAATACATTGGGGTTCGTGCCACGCCACTATTTTTTCAATATTTTTGCTATATCATCACAAAGTCAAAGCTCTACCACAGCTGGAATTATTCTAATATCGTGTTCCAAAAAAAGTGATGTACTCTGATGTTTTGAACATATCAGAGATTTTCAAGATTTTTATGACTTTTAATGATGAAAAATTGTTCAGATTGCTTATAGAACCAAATCTACATGCTTTCTTGATGTTCCGTCCTAATTTTAGGAAGCAAATTTCTTTCATCTTTATCTTGTTATGTCAAAAATATTATGAATTACCTAAGAGAGAGGCTTTTATCTAAAGCTTTTGTAAGTTCTCGTACACCTAAGCAGACCTTTCCTATTATAACTCGAATAAAGCAAAAAAATTGCACTTGTCTGCAAAGTGCATGTGTGCTTTGCATTCTGAGTGGAGTATAAAGCTCAGTGTACCTATGTGTTATAAAATCAGAATCAAGTTATGATGAAGTTCAGGTTGTGGGAATAGCAATGTTTTCTTCTCTTGTTTTTGTTGGTTTTTTTTTGTTTTTTTTTTAATATTCTTGCACTGTTCCAAACACACTGGTTTTCTGATCTGAGTGTAAGGTCCTCAAATGCTACCATAATAAATCAAAGAAAAAAAATCCCTGTTATTTTTCTCATTGATTATTCCTCTCTTATGCTGCCCTCAAATGTTATTTTCTTTTTGTTTCCTGTAAAGAATGCTTGATTTTTAGAATGTTCCTTTTAGGATAAAAAACCACAACCAAACAAGAAACTATTCTATTATTTCTGTAGAACAATCTGTATAGCGTATATGCAAACTAGGTTTCATTGGAAGTAGGCATTGTGGCACATCCTGCTTCTTGTTAGGGACCACTGTATGTCTGATGCATATGAATGTTATAAAACATATTGCTCTGATAAGCTCCATAATTATTTAATTTTAGTATTTTCTTCAGTGTAAGTTGAAGCAGTTAAATATTCTAAGTAATTCTGCACATAATTTTTTCACCTTTTCCCCCCCCATTTTATAACCAATTTTCTTTCATGCAGGTGTGAAACTGTTTTCAGGGAAGACTATTTAGCATGAATTTCAGCAAGCGGGCTTATACAGTGAGTTTATGAATTTTTAAACACTGTAAACAAAAATGCCTATATTAAATGAGCTCTTTATGTTCCAAGTCATTTGGTATAAAGGTGGAGTAACCATTGTGGAAAAACTGAACTTCTTATGGGGAAACTGTATGTTAGATAAACGAAAGAATTCTTTTTAAAAACAGTCTCCACCCCTCTGTTTCTTCTGCCTTGTTGTCTTGAGCTTTTCTCCCCCTTATATTTTGCAGACTTACCTGGCTTAAGTTGAATGATTACCATAAAAAGACTCGTGGATGCTTTGAGTGATTCATCTGTATTACCAGCTTAGTGGATGGCATTCTTCTTTTTGGGTAGAGACTGATCAAAAGCCTCAGTGGTGCATTGTGAAATACTGCTCTTCTTTTACCAGTTCTTCTCATCTCGATGTTCCTCACAAAAATCACTTTTTTTTAATCCCATATTATCTTTCTATCTGCACATAGGAATGCTAGTCATAGCCTGGTCTCAGGTAGTTTATATTTCCTAAGCAGTTTACAGTCTATGCGCAGGACAACAGAACCATTTCTTAAAATGGGTGAGCACGAAGACACAGTGAGATAATGGTTAGCATGGCTGCCAGTGATCTTAGCCTGCAAATCAAAGTTTCAGTAAATGATTTGAAGGCAGAGAAAGAAAATCTGCAATGCTTAGTAAAAATTCTATGGGTTTGCATTGGACAAAGTGAAAATGTTGTTAGAAAATGAAGTAAACAGACAGTGGAGTCTGACCTCATGGAACAAATGGAGGTGAAAGTTACCCCAACCTGAATGAGAGCTGTTAGGTCAGGAGTGGGCTGGAGCTTGAAAGGGAAGCATATCGTATGCTCGAGGCGTTACAAAAATACAGAAATGAAAAAGGTTAGTCAGTTATCAGTGTCACACAGGTAATGTTCAAGCCATAATTGGTCTGAGTTTTGTTTGCAGGCAACACTACAAACTGCTGTAGTGTGAGACAACACGCAGTTTCAGCTGTATTCTCAACGGCTTGTATGTCTGGAGGCTTTGCAAACATTACAGAAACCACTTAAAGCACAGATGTTTCCAGAAACAGACTGCAGGTAATATTTTTGGGAAAAAGTACCTGTCCTGTGAGTAACTGCTTTAAATAAATGTGTATGTTTATTTGAAAATGTTACTATGGGACTTCATTCTGTCATCTGCGGAATAATATATGAAAGCTTGGACCAGGTCTACACCAACTTTTTGATGTAGCTGCTGTTATGTTAAGCATAAAAGTGGGCATAAACCACATATTTAATTTTCTGCAAATGGATATAAAAAAATAAATCCCAGTGCTATGTACTGTTGCAGATCTGCGGCTTGCTGCTGGAGAAATATTTTAATCAGAAAAATGCCATTTTAGTTTACTGTGTGACCGTGACATTACAAACGGAAAGAACACGTAACACATTCTGACTTTTAACCGTGAAAATTTGGGGAGACCCTATTAGGACACATATGCCTGACCAAGAAAAGTCAGCAGTATCTGTACTAACAGTATACAGGGGCCATGGATGGTTTAAAGTCTAGGTTTAAGGTGTACTGGCAATGCCATTAGCTGACTTTCTGAGTGCTCAGGAGAATGGTAAAGCTAAAGCATTCTGACTCTTCCGCCCTGCTCTCTTTGTTTTTCCCTGTTCCCTCCATGTTCATTTTTTGACAAACCAGGCTTTTGTGTTACATTTAGATTTCTCAGCAGTTCTTCAGTAAAGGCTGCTACTGCAGTCAGTGAGAACCAGCGTCACCATAATTCCAAGAGATCAACTAGACATGATTGTGTCAATAGGTACTTTTGTTTCCTCAGCAATAAGGATTTCTTTGAGCTTCACAGACTGTGAAGCAAATGTGGTTCGTGCCCCGAGGAAAAGAAGGTATATGTATTTTGAACAAGGTTTTTTCTGCATGATAATATTTTAAACAAGATTATCTGGCAGAGAATGAATTCTGTTTTATTTATTATCGGAAGGTCTCAGTTTGCCTAATCATGACTTAGCCATTGTACGTGCCAATATGGTTTGAAACATAATTCTTAATATTTCACTATGGTCAAAGAGCATTAAGATCAGTTTGTGTGAATTCCTTCAGGAATTCATAAACACAATCTCCTATGCAGGCTGTGACTGATCCGGCAAAACTATCTTACTGTTTCCAATTCACTCTGAAGCATATAAGCAGTCTCCACTTCCACTTAAGACAACTATTGTTTTGGAAACAAACAAAAACATATGAATTTTATGGATTCAGAAATGGCTTTTTGTGGGCATTTGTATGGATGAAGTTTTTCTTACTCAAATGTCCAGAAAAGGCAGTTGTAAATGCAGTGAGAACCTTCGTGAAGCAGAATTTAATTTTTAAAGACCACCATTTTCTGCATTTTGAGTTTATTATACAATTTTGCATACGTAAGAGGGAGGCAGACCACCCAGGATCTGCCTGGAACCTGTGTCTCCATCGGGAGCAAGAACTCTGTATGAATAATACAGCCCTGGAGTGAGCTTCCTTTCAACTGGTATAGTAGGATGATTCTGTTGCAAAACGAGCTACTTGCTGATGCACTGGAATGACAAGGCATATTAATGATTTTATATCAGCAGCGTAAAATTCATTGTGTTAATTGATTACTGAAGGTAATGTTATTATTGCCATGATTCAATTATGACTGTGCATCATGTCTGGGATTTCACAACAATGTATTGAAAAGGTAGCTGTAGTTATGGTCTTACCACTAGGTTTTCATATTCATGTATTAGGTGACTTTAAATTTACTGACTAAAAAGAACGTTATTTTCTCTTCCCATATGAAGAAATGAACTTTTTGTGCCTTCTCTTGCATCTTGAACTCTTACACAGTGAAAAGTATCACAGGACCAGATGAAGACCCAGCAGGGATAAGTCTGGTTGTATCAGTGAGAATGCTTTTTATTAAAAAAGAAACTTTTTAGTCATGGCTCAAGACCATAAGCAGAGCTTTAAATGTCTCTGTTCCCTGATTTGTCTAGTCATTAGGGGTCCAGACCTAGCCTAGCCCACCTTCTGACTGTTTGCTGCTTTCGGCAGATCAGTTTTGAAGGCAGGTGGCATACCTTGCCCCTCACAATAACTGAAAGCCATATGGTTAATCCCACATCTCCTGGGATGAGCTCTATTTTCCAACCATTATGTGAGTTCTCTAAGAGCTAGCCATTACACAAATGGTGTACAACCTACCATCACAGCAGACTAAATTAGTTGTGTTGTTGACTGCAACAGCTTTTTCAGGCTTAGCACAGCATGGGCAGAGATTTGGTTCCCACATGCTAAACCTGGTTACCAGTGGCCCCTTAGAGAAGAGAGAGGTTCATATATTTCTGGAAAAGGCACTCTGCACATGTATTAGTGACTTGAATGGAGCATCTGGGAAATCAGGGAAGCAGCGACAGGTACTCAGTAAAGAAAGACTAGTATGCTTTTGGGGACTTTGTATTTGGGACTTAGAAATGGGTATTAAGCAATTATGTCAGAGCTTAAACAAGACTGAATAAGCATTCTTGTGTGCAACTTTAAGACTGTTTATCTATGTCTGAGAGCTGAGTATGTATGAAAGGTGGTTGGGTAACAAGAATAATTCGAGAGTAACTTAGATGCTCTTGTAGAAGTACTAACAGGCAACTTTTTGAGCATTCTACTGGATAATAGCAGTTTTGCTGAATATAGATGTCATTAATACATACTGAAATTCTATTGAGCTGTCTTTCACATGATCAAGACTCGTGATAGCTGAAATGACAATGAATGTTCCTGCTAGTGGTGAGAGAGAAGAGTTCTAACAAAAGGAATATACTATCTTAAATGTCAGAGCAATGTCAAGACTAGTTGAAAGAAGTTTTTGTGAGAAACCAAGTCCTTGCACTTTTAGATTCAGATAAAGGATTCAGACTCCTATCTTTGAGGTGAGTACTCTTGTTCAGTGGTCTCCAAAGCAGGGTGTGTGCACATGTCAGGATGCTCAATTGCTACACTCCACTGGAGTGTAGGAAAAAAATAAGAACTTGAGAAGTGGGCCCATGAGAACCTCATGCAGTTCAACAAGTTCAAGTGCAGGGTGCTGCGCCTGGGTCTGGGCAGTCCCAGACATGATCACAGACAGGGAGATGAATTCATTGACAGCAGCTCTGCTGAGAAGGCCTTGGGGCTCTCATGGACGAAAAGCTGGACATGAGCCAGCAATGTGTGCTTGCAACCCAGAAATCCAATCCCAGTATTCTGGGCTTCATCAAAAGCAGCATGGCCAGCAGGGTGAGAGAGGGGATTCTGCCCCTCTTCTCTTCTCTGGTGGGACACCCCCTGCATTGCTGCATCCAGCCCTGGGATCCTCAGCACAGGAAAGACATGGACCTGTTAGAGCAGGTTGATAGGAGGCCACAAAGATGATCACAGGCCTGGAGCACCTCTTCTACAAAGACAGGCTGAGGGCACTGGGCTGTTCAGGCTGGAGAAGAGAAGACCTCAGGAAGACCTCATTGATGCCTTCCAGCACCTTGAGAGGGCCCATTAAAAAGAAGAAGAAGGAGCTGTTATAATGGGCAGATGGTGACAGAGCAAAAGGCAATGATTTTAAACTGAAAGAGGGCAGGTCTAAGCTAGATATTAGGAAGAAGTTCTT